>JAMYIC010001039.1:0-13712 GCA_024112705.1 Microcera coccophila
CTGAGTTTTGATGACTCTCTTCTTAGTATAAACTCGAGAACTCATTCCCTCCCATCAGTATTTCATCTTGGCACAAGAACACTCAACCCCTCCTCAAACCACCATCAACCACAGTCAATATGACTCTCCACGGCAGCGATGTATACATCCAGAGTGTTGCGACCAACACTGTCATCACTCCGAACTTGAGTAAGCCGATCTCTTATGTCACTCGTTTCTCCCTCATCCACCAAAAACCTGAGAGTTGATTCGTCTAACTAATCCTCGCAGGCCCAAATGAGCCTCGAGACAAAGCTAGAGTCAACGGCTGGGAGTTTGACGGTGGCAGCGTCCAGAAATGGAGGATTGAGTTCGTTGACAAGAATAACGAAACTGGTAATTGTCATATCATTAACACGGAGTTTCAAAGTGAGTATGAACACCGTCAGCCAACTATCACCCCGCGTTCTGACTATAATTTCTTTTTCTTTGTACAGCATACCTTGACCTCAGCAACGGTTCATCCGAGAACGGAGCCCTGGTCTTCTCGTGGGTCCCAAACCCGCCGGCGTCTAACCAGCGTTGGCGCCTGTGGAAGATCGGCGATAGCTCCCCGCCTGTTTACAAGTAAGTCAGCCGTTTAGTATTACATACGTGTCCCGATAGAGTCAGGCTGATGCAATGATTCAGAATCCAGAATGCCCAGAGCCGAACTTACCTTGACATCTCAGCCGGGCAGCTTACGTAAGTCCACTCGACATCCAAAAGACTCGAGAGGCAACGGAAGTCAATTCGGAGACTAACCGAGCAATCTTTCAGTGGTCAGATCCAGGGTTACGAAGGAACACCGAGTGACAATAACAAGAATCAGTTGTGGAAGATCTGCCAATTCCCCTCGTCTTAAGTAAGGCTATGGCGATAAGGTTTCAGACCAACAGGTTCAAAGGAACCCAGCTACATCACTGTTTCAACAAGATATCAGTAGTGAAGATCGCCAGTTGACCTTATCCAACATAAGGCCATGATTTTGTTTGATCAGTATACGGACCTAACTTTAGTCATTCGGTAGATAGAAAACTAAGAAGCTTTCTGCGTGAGATTCTAATCCCGTTTTGCAATAATAGCCCGCATGGGATCAAAAGAGCAAAATTTAACAATAAATAAACCACAAATACAGAATAAGACCAGACGTACTAAGAGGGTGATTGATTAATTATGTAGATATGGGGAGATCTTATCGTTATCTTATCGTGTATTAACTCTCGATGGGTATCTTGACTATGATGATGAAGGTCGCAAGTTCGATTCTCGCCGAGACATTTAAAATTAAAATATAAAACAAAAAATAATCCTCGGACCCTTGGTAGTCAAAGCAGAACTCTACGCGACGACCACCAGACCCCGGTTTGGTAGATTGTTAAGGCAACAGCTACTCGTGAGGCACCTACGAGGCATCTGCCATCGTCTTAGCAGGAAAGATAAATGTGGCCTAGAATAAAAAGATGGAGGCCCGCGGAATTGAACCCCGGTTCTGTTGTACTCTCTAATGGGGCTTCCTATGGAAATTATCATTGGTTGCATCATGAGAAGCTAACCCTGATAAGCTGGTATTAGGCGAGCTAATGGTTGTCTGCCGGTATCTACATAGCTTATTGATGTGTGGAATGTTATCCCTGGTTTATTCCGCTTTATTTCCTCGACAATAGGAACTAGGAAAGTCTGATTTAGTCGATGTTTGCATGAACGATGCCATCAACGTTAGCAGGTACAGTGACTGTCTTACGGTTAATCTCATAATCGAGGCGTGCAAGATAATCTCCATGGCGACACCAGGATCAAGCAAAAAAAGCAATCAAGGCGGAATTGCGGATACTTGGTTCCACGCCTCACCGGCAGACCCACCACGTAAGATTACCTCCATCAGGAGGATCCCCAGCACTGTTACTGTTTTTCCCTCCTGCTTACCACTGTTTGTAAACATACGCAAGGAAAACTGCCCGTCATCAATCGCCATGTCCACAGCTTTCGTCCAACGTCCGGCACCGGCCTTTACCGCCACGACACTCTTCCCCGGCGGCGAGTTCAAGGACATTTCTCTATCAGATTACAAGGGACAATGGTACGACAAATCCCCTCCTCCGTTACAAATAGCCTTGCCGCAGACAACCCGGGGATGCATCACTAGACCACGACTGACATACGCTCACAGGGTTGTTCTACTATTCTACCCGATGGACTTCACATTCGTCTGCCCGACCGAGATCATCCAGTATAACAGCGCGCTCGAGCGTTTCCGCGCCATCAACACCACGGTTCTCGGCATCTCGACCGACTCTCACTTCTCCCATCTCGCATGGGTAGAAAAGCCCCGAAAACAGGGTGGGCTTGGGCCTGACCTGGAGCTGCCCCTTGTGGCCGACAGATCCCACAAGATCTCGCGAAGTTACGGTGTTCTGATTGAGGATGAAGGCATTGCCCTTCGAGGCTTGTTCATCATCGATCCCAAGGGTGTGCTGCGACAGATCACTGTCAACGACCTGCCTGTAGGCCGAGACGTTGAGGAGACCATTCGTCTCGTCAAAGCCTTCCAGTTCACGGACGAGCATGGCGAGGTCTGCCCTGCCGGCTGGCACGAGGGTGCCAAGACCATGAAGGCTGATCCCAAGGGAAGCCTGGAGTATTTCGCTAGCAACGGCCATGCCACGAATGGGAATGGAGAAGTCACAAATGGCAATGGCGAATCTCGAAAGAGACTCAGAGAAGAGTAGACTTTTTTCTGTTTGCCTGGAGTAAAAGGACTACGAGAAGTATAGAGGGCTGCTAGACATAGACATGTTACCGAAATTTAATCTACGTTGCGACCTGTAAGATATAGTGCTTCACCAGTAATGACTTCTCCGCGGATATGCAAATAAGGCCATCATGATGAGCGGGACATGACCACGGTTGCCGATGCTGGCTCGAGGGTGTGGCAGTGGGCGTCTTATCTACAGCTAACATGAATGATCCCGACAGCTTAGATAGGTTTTGGGACTGAACGACTACTGTATCGCCGGTAATCCTCGTCCGGCCGTCATCGAGGTAGTTCTCAAGCAAGTGATCAAAAGGTTCGCGTGCGGGATGTGCGGCCATAATCAGCTCATCCAAGTCGCAGAAGCAGAACAATGTTCGGATGATGGAGAAGAGTACAAAGTAATAAATTATACTAGGCCTTTTTGCGAAAGGCTATGAGCCAATCGAGGACTGTGTGCCCCCCCTGAAATAGTAGATTAAGCAACCGTAGTGAATTGCACCGCCCACTCCATCGTTCTTATCAACACCTTGACTAAAGTTAGTAACTAATCTAACTCGGCAAATCGGAAAGGCTCAAGGATATGGACTTACAATCCTCGTACAGACTCCTCATGATCTGGTACGTCCTGACTTTGGTATTGTGCTCGCCTAAAGGCCACCGAATGTCCTGCTCTGGTCCTTTACATCCTGCGTTCCAGTTGATTGAATACTCGTAATTAACCTTGGCCTTTCGCTGTTCCCAAATGAAAGCAACTGTGTTGTTTTTCATTGTCCAGCCGGTTCGCGGCTCTCTCTCACTGTACTCTTTAGCCAGCTCATTTTGAGTGTCTGAGTCGACGGGATCGTGGCCCGACACCGCCAGATTACAGACGAACTCGGTTCCAGTTGCAGTAGCTGCAGCGCTGGTGGTCAAGGTTGCAGAGCCGATTGTTGAGATTGCAGTACTGACGGTTGAAGTTTCATTCATGGTGGCTGACAATTGACTGGTGGTGGTGACGGTCATGTTTTTGTACCAAGATTCAACCTGGGACCGTACCCATTCAGCAGCTGCACTTCTGTCGGCCTCGCTGCCTAGAGCTGTCGGCCATGTTTCCAGTTGTATTGGCGTGGTTCCTACCGCAAAGCTCGTCGGCGTCGTGAAGCTTGTAGTAGTGTGAGTGCGGGTTGAGTCTTCAAGAGCGCAGCCAAAGACGGTTCCGCAAGTTGAGGCGACATTGGTACCGGTTGTGGAGGTTACGGTGCTACTCACAGACACGGCATACGAGGTACTAAGGACGCATAATTCTGCTGACTCGGTCTTACACTCGCTAGGTTTAGGGTCAAACGTCGGGCTATGGTCTGGTCCAACACTGCAACATTACGTTAGCTTCATGAGTCACTCTTGTCATGGGGTGTAGGAGCGTACGTGAATGATGGCCAGGTCGGAAGAGGTCCCTTGATATTGATTTCAATGGGAAACGGAGCCGAGATCGTTGGCGGTTTTCTGGTGTAGTATTAGCATCATCCTCGCAGGGATAGAGATGGAAGAGTATGGGAGAAAGTTTGGCTCGTACGGTGGATATATTCCTGGAGGCTTGATAATTCTCCACCCTAGGACTGGCCCGATGCAGATATTGAAGAACCATAGACTGCAAGGCATTTCGAATCCATCGTCTACTGGCTTTGGTTGACTGACAGATGTTGTAATGGGGACGATGATCATATCATCATTAGTGGTTGAAGTAGTAGACGTGTCGCTGGCTGTTGTTGTAGAAGGAGCTGTTGTAACTTGACCATCAGAGTTCGTACGACCAGGTTCCGTTGAAGCATTGCCTGACGTCGAGCTAGGTCGCTCATCAGTTGTGACCAGCTCTGTGGACGATGCAGATGCAGGAGGCTTTGCGGGTGAATCCGAGGTGCTTGTTAAACTAGAGTCGACTGAACTGGTCGCGGGTTCCTGACCTTCGGACTTGGTAGTTTTAGTAGGATCAGTTGTTTCAGTTAGGCTTTTGGTAGTTTCTGAGTTGGTAGTCAAGTCTTCTGACAGGCTAGTAGTCGGTTCTGTTCCTTGCATCGTGGTTCCGGACGACACTCTAGAGCTACCATCGCTCGCCGGGTTGCTTGACGTCTGGCCGCCCGAGGCGGTGACACCTACTGATGTTCCAGTGGTGTCGAAAACAGTCGAAGTCTGACCATCCGTCTGGCTGGTGATGGTAGGAACAGAAGGGTCTAGCTGGGTGTTGCTGGAAACAAGGATGGTGGACACCTGGCCATCCGAGTTTGTGATGGTGGTGGATAAAACATCAGTCGGACCGTTGATCAATGTCTCAGTAGGAGAGCCGCTGGTTTCTAAGGGAATAGAAGTTCCCGAACTTGAATCACCAGTAGGAGAGATCGTTGACACCTGACCATCAGAATTCGTGACAACAGTGGGAATCACGCTGCTCGTCGCGGGAGGCTTTGAAGGTACAATGGTCGAGACCTGTCCGTCAGACAGCGTGCTGATAGCTAGAGCGGTCGAGCCCGACTCCGTGGTACTGATAGAGATAACCGTAGACACCTGGCCGTCCGGAATGGTAATGAATGTGGGGAAAGATGATTCTGAATGCATTGTAGGGAACACAGTAGACACTTGACCGTCCGAGTTGGTAACAGTAATCGGAGTGGCTGAGCCCACATGGGTAGTACTGGTCTGGGCAACAGTGGAAACTTGGCTGCCCGAATTAGTTACGACGGTAGGAACGGCTGAATCCGACTGCATTGTAGGGAACATAGTAGACACTTGACTGTTCGAGTTAGTAATAGTAATCGGAGTGGGTGAGCCCACTTGGGTAGTCCCAGTCTGGATTGTAGAGACTTGGTCGTCTGAATTGGTTATAACGGTGGGAACAGCTGAATCTGACTGCATCGTGGGGAATATGGTAGAAACTTGACCGTCCGAGTTGGTAGTAGTAATTGGAGTAGCTGAGCCTGTATGGGTAGTGCCGATCTGAATAACCGTGGAAACTTGGCCGTCCGAATTGGTCATAACCGTAACGACAACTGGGGTTACACCTATTTCGGTACTTTTCAAACTGCTAGCAGTAACAGGTTCGGAGTTTGAAGGCGTTGCAGAGGCCCGCTATTGCCTTCACTTGTGGTGCCAGATGTAAGCCTTGAAGGAGTGCCAGTTTCCGAGCTAGAAGTGATCCCAGTCTCCCTGTTAGTTTGTTCACCGCCTGGGACAGTAGTGATCTCAGCCTGAGAATAAAAGTGAGTGTGGAAATCATTGAGAAGATGCTGGGATACTCACTTGTGCCGAGGGGTGAGATGCTGTAGACTCCTCGCTTCCGCCTGGTGAAGGAGTGTAGTTGGTAGTGCTGATGTCCACCCGTGTGAGTTGCTTGGTGGTGCTAAGTGAAGACGACTTCATCTCAGAGATGTAGATTGCTGTGGACGACATCTCAACATTGGTTGTGGGGAGCATGGGGTCTCGTGTAGTGACTGTCACGATAGTAGTGGAGCAAGTGGGATGCGAGGATGTCAGTTGTGGCGGATAGCACAGTTCATCGCTGCCGCAGCTCCAGCCTTCTAGGCAGCAACCGAAACCACAGCATACCCTTTCTATAATCTAACGTTAAGATTCGAATCGTTGAGACGTTCTGGCATGAAAACGTACCTGGACCACATGTATGCTCATCATACCCATCCGTCCCTGGGCAGCAAGTGTCGCCTTCTTGCAGGGGGCGACAAGAACCTCCGCATTGGCAGTATCCGTCGCCACATTCATAGGCTCGATAAAGTCGGTTGGCCTCCGTCAAGTAAGTACCGAGAAACAACGGTAGTGAGGTACCCGAGGAGAGTCTCATCTTGACTGTTTAGGTTCACCACCAAGAGAGAGCGTTCCGAGTGACTTAGACAGCACGCATTTGAGCTACGGAAGAAGTGTGAGGGCAACCCTTTACCGGTATTTGTAAATTATCTTTAGGAAATGGCTCTAGTAGCGGAAGCTGATAAACCTCCCCGCCTGTGTCTAACCAACAAAACTTCTGAGACTGAGATCACAGCCCGCGAACAGTCTTGAATTGCAGGACCACTGGCAGAGGCTGATACATCCTAGGCTAGGTGGATAGTATGCATGCCGACATTTACTCAATTCGAAACAGCGCGTGCGCGTAACTCGATGGCAGATGACAGCCTGACAGATAATTGACTGATGTATTAGCCTACTCGAGAAGTTGATCATCTAGAGTCTAGCCGAATGACGATGTTTCTGCGTCTGACCAACACCTTGAAACCTCAAGTTTAATTAATCGCTCGAAACTACGCTGGACCAGCATCCCACTGGAGGTGGTGTTAGTCGTGGTATTACAAATCGGTTGTTACTCATACCACCGCAGGAGCCAGCTTCAAGTCTAAATCCAGGCATCGTTCGATTGCGAGCAGGATACATGCATGTAGCATGATACGGGGCAGAATCGACACAAATACGAGGTATCGGGGGCGAAGATGTGGACAGAAAACGACAGCCATGTTGCCTGGGACCAACAGGCTGATCTAACTTTAGTCCTTAGCAAATATTTCGTTGGGCAGACCGTAGATCTAGACCCACAGCCCCTATCTATCCTCGAGGTCTGAGCCATCAGCTGAACTGTCGGATACTACGCTTCACAGGGCAGGGGTCAGGGGTGATGGACCAACGCGAAACTCTTCAACTCCATTGCTGCAGTTGGTTGTTAGTTCTGCAGCTTTATGTTTCAACTTAACCGGACGCTCCCGAAATTGACCGTAACCCTGGACTCCACAGTTCTGTCGTTGAGCCGCTGGGCAAAGTATGTTTAACTTAGGAAGAGATGCACGTCGATCATATAGACAACCTCGTAGACGGCTCAGAATTCTCCAATGCTGTCTTAACTTTCGATTCTCTTTTCATCCGATAGTTGCGCCCGAGAGGAGGTTCTCTGCGCCCTCTTAACCTCCACGATGATGCCAACCACCTCTTCTTTCCCATTCCTTGTCCACCTGGCACAGTTCGCCGCTTTATTTGGATTGTTCTGCCAGCTCGTCCAAGCTGTTGAGGTCACAGATGCTTTCATTGTGAAGACGGGCAATGGCGGCGGCTCTTGCGACAACTACATGGGCCAAGTGAACGACTGGTTTGAAGACTCACAGGCAATTGCTTCAGCTCCAATAACCGTGGCAGAAAATGCCGTCAGGGATGTTCTTAACCCCCCCTTTCGTGTGGATATGGAATATCTCGGTACCTACTTCAGAATCCCGCCGCCAGATGACGAGCCGCGATCACATTCGCGGCAGGTTCTTGGTAATTGTGTGTCCCAGGGTGAACAAATCGGCATTGGAGTTCTAATTCTAGCCACAGCAAACTTGCAACGCGCCAAGGAATTCACCCAAGGCGAACGTCCTCCCGTGACGGGGAAGCCGTGGCTATACTGCGGTGACGGCTGGGCAGTAGGTTAGTGCTGGATGCACAAAACAGATCATTTCCCTTCCGAGACTCATCACTCTAACTTGTCCGGTCATAGAGCTAGAATGGACAGCTGAAGTCAGGGCGGACCGTCATATCCGGGAAGAGAATCAAGAAATTTACACTAGAGGTACACAACTAATGGGAATATTCTTCGGCTACTATATACTCCATTATGCGACCAAGGTAGATGCAAGTGGACAGACCATCGATCCCAACAAACCACCCTACAGTACGTACTATGCATCACCCGTGGACTATAGAGTCCTTTCGTTTACGGATGTTGACAAGTTGACAGAGCCGTGGTGGATTGAGGACCTGAAGCAATATATCTTTGCGCCCTCCATCACGGGCGCAAACCCTTGCGTGTCGAGACAAAATCTAGGTTCTACCATGTTCCAAACGGCCCCGTGGTCGGTTACGCTCTGTTTCGAAAATGACGGCTTGGGTCGGCCGCAGCTTCTGTCTGACATGGCTCCCATTACCGAGGTGGGCGAGTCGGTCCCGATACGTCGCACCGTGTCTATCACCCTCTACCACGAGATCTTGCATTTGAATATAGGTCCCAACTCAGGCGACTATGCTTGTGAGTCCAAAGACGAAAACTGACACATGAAATGATGAGTAGCTACTTATAATTCATTTCAGATGAGTTTGGTGAAATAGTGGGTTGGGCCAACTCGTACTTGACTGGCCAACAGATTACGTGGGATCAGAGCATCCTTAACCCGGAGTCATACACTCTTTTTGCTTTGGCAGCATACCTCGGGGAGCAGTATCCTAACTACGTCTTTTGGAACGGGCGATCCGTTGCGAAATCAGCTTAATTTGAGTACTCTTCTTTCCTGTCTCAATATGTAATAAAGTCTGGTGTATACCGCGTCTCCCTTCTCGGGCTGCCCGGCACGTTGCGGAAGTCAATATGATATCCCACCCATTTGATAGCCCCCATCTCTTTGAGGTCCTGCTCAAAGGTTTCCAAAACCAGCCGACCTGATAGCCCTTGCAACGTCCACGGTCCCTGCCTCTCCGTCGTCTTGAACTTGTTCTCGCGCTCCTTGTCCTTCCAGTAGTGGCACCACACGGAAGCGAGCACACTCTGCCCGTTCAATGTCTCCGAGTTCTTTGCCCATCCACACACTGGTCGGTGGAGATAGGCTTGGGCCAAGTAGCCCTCCGGGGTAAGGGGCTTCATCGAGTCGACAAGAGGTCGGATTTTCGTTACGGCCTCTTGCTCTCGTGGCGAGATTGACGAGGGGAAATAGACGGTGAAAATTTCGACGTCTCGCCCAAAGCGCTCCCAGAACGCAGTTTGGCCGAAATCAACCATTTGCGTCTTGGGCTTTATAGTGGCGCCTGATGTTGTCCATGCCAGGTTGGTCATCAGCTGTTGGTATTCATCCGTCCTTGTGAATGCTTCGTAGTATTCCAGCGATTCCCAAGCTACAACGAGAAGGCATTCGCCCGGAGACTCATGAAAACGCCCGTAAAGAGCCCGATGGTAGGTCGTATCTCCCGTCGCAAGCGGCGCGAGAATGGATTCATCGACCGGGAGCTCAGCTGGGACCTGGAATCTGGTCCAAGTAGATACCATCCATTTGGTCCTCATATTAAAAAGTGGTACAGATGGATTTTGTGCGGAGGCTGAGATAAGAGAACTTGCAAGAAGGCGGAGTGAAGTTCAGGATGCTGCTGGCAACTTGAAGAGCCACGGCGGAGTGAAGTTCAGGATGCTGCTGGCAACTTGAAGAGCCACGGCGGAGTTTAATAGTTCATGACGGGCGGGGTAGTTGTGGGCTGCTGGTTGCTGTTGGTTTATATCCCTGATCTTTTGCCAGCATGAACCCTGTCACTTACGTATGGTAGCGCGGACGGGCCTGTATTACCGATGCGAGTGACCCATCTCCTTGCTACATGGTCAAGGGCCGGGTGGGAAAGGACCAGATCCGGGGCCATCGACTGCCCGCGGTTGGTTGTTCAGTATCCAATGGCATACAGAACCGGGCTTGCAATGGTGTCCCAAGACCATTCGGGAGCTTGTGGGCTTGTGAAATTGCCTTCATTGACCCTGAATTGGATTGCCTCTTTCGATAACTAAGGCAATGGCAGGGTCCAGGGTAAGTGCCTTTGATCAAGCAGGCGTCGCAACGGTAACTGAGGTTCCCGTGGTCTTATACTTTTCCAGGTATGCCCACCCAAAGCTGATAAAGATTTTGTCTCGTCGTTTATGAGATGGGATGAATAGAGTTAGTCTGCCTATGCCCTCAACGCATCCTCATGTAGCTGAAGGGGCATTTCAAGATCACTGATGTCCCTCGAATCCTCATACTTGGTTGGGGAGCGGCTGCTAAGTCGACGAGATAATCAGCGCATGACGGACTATTTGAGTTCTATTATCAAGGGCTGCTTTTTGGTTGTTTAGTTATTGAGTTTAGGTATTGGGCATGGTACTTTACTGAGTAAATTTTAACTGTGTACGAAGAGAGAGGCTTGAGGTTACCAAGCTAGGTAAATTCAGCTATAGAAAAGTCCCAGAAGAATATCAAGGACTATTTGAAGGAGCCTTTCAGCTGCCTCAAGATCAGTCGGCTTGCTAAAGATGGCGTAATTGGGCTTCCTCGCATTTACCAAACAGTGAGGTCGAGTCGCACTGGGGAATGGTCTTCTGGGGCAACATTTGCGAATTCCTAGAGTGCAAGAAGACTCATTTCCAAATCCCCGAGGTCTCCCAATTGCTAATGTCTGTGGGTATACAACGATCCAAGACGATGCAGCGCGAGATGCCAAACCGAACTAAAGTCGGGCGTCCTGTCGATGACTTCTTGAGGTGATAATATGGCGCTGTTGAGGTCTTCCATAGCCGAGCTTAGATATGGTTCTTTGCGTGTCTTAATCGCATCTGTCGCCAGTTTGCGGAGCCTAATAGATTTCCACTGCCAACATATAGGGCTCGCATAGCAGGGACGCTACGTTGACGAAGTAGGGACTACCGTTGATAGCTTCGTGCAGCTTCCTGTCGACAGCTTGTTGGCTCAGTTCAATAGCGTCCTCGAGAACCGTAACGATCCCTTTTGCCGGGTATCATTGATACAAGTCAGTGGCCAGTCGATCCCGAATTCCAAATGGTATGGGAACTCAAGGTGCCTGATATCGAGTGCTAGCTCTTGGTCATCGTCTAAGTCGAGGCAACTCGACTATTGCAAAGACTTGCGAGTTCCCGTAGTAGCAGCGGCCGGTTGACACGACTATCCGTGACAGTATCGAGTGCCTGTCCCGCCTTGAGGATAGTCCTATCATGGTCATCCATCTCGACGCCTATGTCAGTCATGGTCTAGCAGGTACTCGTGCCGAGAGATGTGTGTGTAGGAAAGGATTGTATCTTTACTATTTACGGGAGTTACGCCCTCGTGGGCATATGTTGCCGAACCCGTGCCTTGGGCAGCAAGTCTACCATGATGCTATTAGGTATCGTTGATACAAATCTAAGTCTAGGGTTATAGATGTAAACGACGTAGAAAGGTACGAAAGTGGAAAATAAGTATTTAGCTTGATATAGCTCTTAGATAATGTAATACCGTCTTGAAGGCCGGGTGACCTGCTAGCTATCAACTGTTGAGCTTTCTTGGATCAGCTAATGACTCCTTTGGCGACTGTTATTTGACAAACAAAAGCAAAGAATCCTATAGAAAGTGGCCCGGCGCAATCGAGTATCCTCCAAACGTACCGTGATTTATTGATGACAACGAAGCCTAGACAATCCGTCTAGGAGTAAATAACATGACGGATATTTGCCAGATTTAGAGCTACCATGCTGCTCAACGTGTGAGTGTCCTTCGTGCAGACTTATTACGTACCATTGCATGACGACGTAACAACCTGGAACGAAACCTGTTGCATAAATGCCTTTTGCAAGCCATAAGATCGGATCGGGCTACGATTGGTTGACGTTGGGTTCAGCTCAAAAGCCATGGAGGGCAAGTCTGCACGATGATTTGGTGAGATCCAGAGCTGAGCTGCACCTCGATGCGGAGAAGTTCAATAAACACCCCTGCTTGCATCTCGGTCAAGGATTTCGGTAGCACTGCATTCAAATCCCGCAATAATACGAAGTCATCATCGGATGAATAGGAAGCCCGATTAAGCATATAAAGTTGACTATGAAAGCATAGACCCAAGCAGTCGGTTATCCATTCCATCCTTATTTCAACCTCATCAACAACCCCTCCTCGTACTCATCATGGTCATTTTGCCTTCCATGCTCGCCAGCATTGGCTTTCTTGGAACTATTTCATTCCTTGCCTCTAATGTCCAAGCCAAGTGCCGCGCCGATAAATGCGCCCGTGCTGTCACCGAGACCTGCCGAGGCGAAGCCGCAGTCAGCAGTGCAAAGGCAGATTGCAGCAGCTTCTTGGCAACTACTGTGCAGGGAGATCCCATGTCCGTCCTCTTACAATAATGGTGTTTTCAGAACGAAGAAGACTAAATTTGCTCTGTCAGAACTATCACGGTCAGCACGGCTCCTGACAGCTCTTCCACCGACGCAAGCACTCGACACATTCCAAGCTATGCATCTGAGTGCAAGAGCAGTAGCGCATACTCTAGTGCCTGCTCTTGTTGGGGTGTCTCCAAAGGCACGGTTACGGTGACTCCTGTGAGTCCGCGGAAGATGCATCTCGTAATCGGATGGACCGAGCTAACAGAAGATGACCAGACTACCGTCGTAGTAGCAGAGCCAACCGGCTATGGTCAATGCAAAGTCGCTGCGGTTTGTGCGGACGACCTTGTACGCTGTGGACCAGCATTTAGTAAATGTGGGTGTAATGCTGCGGTCGATGGGCGGCCGTTCTGCGGCTATGGCGGAGCTTGCATCACCTTCAAGGACTGCAAGAAGGATACAGACTGTCCCAGCTCAGATTACGCCTGCTTATCTGGGACCTGCTGTGGCCGTAACGTATGTGTTCGTGCCGGTATTTGCGGAGGCTATCCGAGCGGTTTGTAGTGTGATGGGCCGCAAGAATCACTGGTCCTCTCTTGAAGCATCGCAGGGTGCTTTCCAGGCGCTTGCGTCGAGGTCCGGGTCGCCGGATCAGATCAGACTTGGATAGGTTGCGGCTGTGGTAATGTGGATTGCTGGGAATGAGCATAACTGGCATGACAGAGGGGGAGATTACAATCAGGAGACGAAATGTGCTTCCTTTGCCAGAGTGATCTGGCGAAGTGCGAGTCTATGTTTGAGCGTATCTGCGCTGGCGTCTACCAGCGGAATTTAGGTTGTTTGCTCATACAGCGCATTGTTTGACGAATAACCCTAGGTTCTCTCTTAAAGCCTCACGAATCTGACTAGGGACGACCAGTGTGATTACTAGATTCCATAGTAGACGAGGTACTCCAGCAGGCCACTGGGGATCGCTTTGAGAGCTGATTCAACTGAAGCCGAGGATTTCGAGACGACCAGCACATACAGTTGTGAAAGGAGACCGCTACAGCCCCCACTGAG
>JAMYIC010000105.1:0-36438 GCA_024112705.1 Microcera coccophila
AAAAAAAAAAAATGAAAACAACAAATTCCCAACAATACGTAGAATCCAAGGCCTGCCGTCCAATTAATCAAGTCCTCCTAATCAAGTACAGGATCGTAAGCGTACATTATTACAACATGATATGGAGGCAGACGGTCTATAATACAGATATGCAGGCTGTGGACCATGGCCATGCCGCGACAAACCCCAGAACGCCCAAAATTGATAATGATTTGCTTATTTGGCCATAACGTCAACGTAGCGGCCGCTCTTGCGAGGCTTCTTTTGTCCAGCCTTGCGCGGTACAGCAGGACCAAGGAGATCGTCGATGCTACTAGCGTTGCTCATGCTGGTGGTCGGCCGACTAGGAGGGCCACCCGTACTGTTGTTGGAAACAGAACGAAGCATCGGCGGTGCTCCAAGACTCTCCATGGAGGCCTTGGTGGACAATTCCGGGGTTGCAGATCGCATGCCTGGCGGTAGGAGAGGCGGCGGAGCACTGCTGCTGGTAATCAAAGGCGGAGGTGGAGTGCCACTTGGTGGAGGAGGAGTACCGGAAACAGATCGAGGTCCGCCCCTAGGAGGTGGTGCTGGTACAGCCTTGGGCGCAGTGTTCTCGGCCCCAGGCTTCTTGTTGACCCATCGCTTGAGTTCAGGATCATATACAAAACTACTGGCCTCGCCAAGTTTCGCTCGGATCGGCTTGCCGGGAGAGGCCTCCCCAGGCGAAGGAACTGGCTCTTCCTTTTTGCCGCCGCCGAACCACCCCCCGAAACCCCATCCTTTCTTCGCGGATTTCTGCGCAGCAGCTCGCTTGGCTGTTTCCTTGGTATCAGTGGCTGTGCTAATAAGGTCTATGCTGCATGACTTACCATCTTCCTCAGCCGCCTTGCGGAACATTTCTTCGTTTTCTCGATCTTTGTCCGACTTGGGCTTCTCGTTGCTCTTCATTGAAGGAACATCATCGTCATCGTCATCCATGAAGCTCTTTTTCTTGGGTTTCGGAACATCATCTCCTTCCGCGTCCTCGTCCGGGTCATAGGAAGGGGGCTCGTACCCGTAAGGCTGGAATGAAGGTGGCTCATACTGTGCATGCGAACCATTGCCTGAGAGCTCCTGGCTCTCAGACTCAGGGCCATACGATGTCGTTTGCGAAGGCTCGTATCCGTAGGGTGTAGGCTGATAACCCTTGTTGAGCGGATCTGTTCTCCCGCCAGTTCCAAGAGTAGGGATGGCGGGCATGCTGGCAGATGATTGCATACCGTAAGGCTGGTAGCCTCCCGAAGATGAAGTGATTTGAGCGGGAGGCGCCAATACAGGCGCTCCAGCGAAAGCCGAGTTACCTTGAGAAATGACTGGCTCTAATGCTGCTGGGGCGGCTGGTGCGTATGGACTTGCTGCCGGGGCTGAGTTTATCCCAGGATAGGAGGGCTCATAAGGGTTTCGACCAAACTCACTTGAGCTTCGGTCGAGAGAGCTCCTTCCTGCTGGCGCATATTGAGACGTAGTTTCATATGGGTTTGAAGACGTAGCAGCAGGTGCACCTGGGGCATACCTGGAAGCTGCTGCTGTTGTCGGAAGTTGTGCAGGAGTAGCAGTATACGCAGGCGACTGTCCTCCGTAAGTTTCGAAGTTCGAGACGGATGGTGAGCGGCTCATAGTAGGTGTAGTTGCAATTCGGCCAAAAGGTCCAGTTTCACCATCACCCGCAGCTCCGGTGCCATTTTCATGGTCGTCTCCGGCAACGAACTTGTTGAATCGGTTCCACATACTGTCGGAGACCTTGTTCATGCTTGGCTTAGATATCCAAGAGTTAGATCCATCTTTCGGAGCTGACTTGAGCCTTGTCATGAAATCATCAACGGCAGTTTCCAGAGCGCCGTGGTAGTACGGTGATCTCTTGGTCTGCGAGGTCATTGCTTGCGCTATAGCATCGCAGTACTGCAACGCCTTGTCCCGATAGCCATACTCTGCCAAAGTCATGGCATGTTGAAGCTTGTACGCCGCCAGATGAGGTGTTCCGGCCGTGGCCGTAAGGCCTCCGGTAAGTGAAAGTCCATATTCATAGACCTCGCTCAAGAGAAGTGCTTCGGTTTCTTTAGCAAATTGATCCGGTTGTTGATGATGATCTGATCCGAGAAGGACAAAGTTGGCGTTCGGATCATCCAATCCACCAAAGACAGAAACGTTCCGGGCAAATAAGAAACAGACTTGAGCTGCCTCGGCTCTGCCGTAGCTGGACAACAGTTTCCCTAGCTCTTTCAAACCTTGGATATCATCAACGCTCCGATTGCTAAGTACAAGACAAAGGGTTTCTCGCCACTTGTCTAACCCGTCAAGCGTATCACGCGTTGGACCAGATCCTGCACCGGTAGACACAAGTTGGAGCCCAGCGCGAGCATGAACCGGAACAAGCTCGTCAACGCAGTCATCATAGTTTCCGGACAAGATCTTGTAGAGAGCAGCGAGCGACTCGTTGCTGTGGCCGGGGTGATTGACTTCTTTGCGAACGAATTCTTGTGCAACTTGCTTGTACAGATCTGGAGAAGCCGTGTGTGAAATAAGCATGGCATGTCCCCATAATCGCTTGTCAACACATGCCCAAACAGCCTTCTCCCGGTCTCCTCTCAGCAAATGATGACGGACTTGATCCATAGTTGCAGTATCCGCTCCATCACTTTGCATTGGGGTAACGGAGGTGGCCTCAACACCGAACCCTGCCCCTGTGGGGAACAATCCATCGTTCTCGGCAGTGGGTGTGATGGTTCCAGGGGCCAAGATATCACGTACGGCCTTCTCAACCGCCGTAGTGCCCTCCAAGGTCCCATCATGGTCAACAAATACGCGAAGAATTTTCCATAGCAACAGGCGCTCGATAGCGCGCTTTGCCTCAAGAGATAATTGTGCGTGGAATGAGATTTCCGGAAGCTCCCTCTCCAAAGTCTCGATACTAGCACTTAGCCAAGCAACGGTCTCTTTCTTCTTAGACTTGCCTTTGAGGGGGCCAGGGAACTTGGACAAATGCTCTGGTAGAGGTTCAATGTCCTTAACGTTTCGAACCTTGACCTCACCTGGTGTGCGAATGATGACCGGCACACTTTGGTTCATACCATATCGAGGAACGCTATTGGGAAATGACGTAACCATGGTACCACCAACACCCCATGTGAAAGTAGGGACACCTTTCCATCGCTGAAGAGGGTCATTCTCTCGCCCGTCCGTAGGCGCAACCATATTCATGGTCAGCGATCGGCCTCGAGTGTGAGAATGAGTAGTTGGGGCGTATGCCGAGTGAACTGGCTTCGATGCGGCAGGGGAGTTGGCTGAATGGGCAGATGATGGTCGCTTAGTAGAATCAGACGATCGAGAAGCTGCCTTATGCCCAAAGGTAGCAGTTGGTGACTGCGTTTGGGCACGGGGAGGCGGCACAAATCCAGGTTGAGCCGACGGGAGAGGTTGTGGCACATATCCTGAGGACCGCTTTGGTGGCGACAGAGTGGCCTGTCCAGCATACATGGGCGGTGGAGGAGTATGCCGACTCACTTTAGGGGGAGACACAGGATTATACCGCGATTCCAGGGAATGCGTCGGAGCATGTGTAGCGCTCAACGACCTCGTTGGTGAAGCCTGATCTTCTTCCTCATCGACTTCCCGAGTAGGTGGAAGAGACGAAACTCGGTTCAGCCTAGGCTCCAAGGACGAACTGGTTCGGCGCTCTGCCTGCGATTTTTCTCCGTGACTTGTCTCGCAGTGAGTCAAGGGGCTAGAGGTCCTGGGTTGGTGTGGAAGCATAGCAGCGGACGCTCCTGCCACCCCTACGGGTCCATATGAGCCGGCCCCCTTGGTAGCAGTGGGCGCTGGGGAGTATCGGCTGCTTGGAGCTGCAGGAGGTATCATATGGCTTCCCGGGCCATGGGTCGGGGCCGGCGAATACCTTGAGGTATTGCTGGACGGGGGAGGCATGTGAGGAGCCGAGTTTTGCAGCGCGGCGTAAGGGCTGACCCTTTCTGGTGCCACCAAATCACTGACGCCCGCTGGTTCATGAGATACCGATGGCTGGACGGGAACAGGTGGTGGTGCCATTTGGCTTACAGGTTGAGGTACTGCCGCGGACATTAAAGGGGATGGTACATGGGAAGCACGACCCATAGGAGGAGGATGCTGAGCTGGCGAAGGGGCACGAACACTCTGCCTCGAACTCGGGCGAGGCCTCGTGGTCATCGGCAAGTCTTCAAAGAAGCTCTCCTTATGTAGGGGGACATTTGACGTCTTCTTATTAATGGCAGCCGGTGGGCCATGGCTTGAACCGGGAGGAGACATCGAAGTCGAAGGAGGTAAATTCATGCTCGCGCTCCTTACCGGCGGAGGCGGCCCATGAGACGGGGGATTTCCAGACTTCGGAAGTTGTTGCATGCTAGTCATCTTCCGAGGCTTCACCCTCGAAGTGACCAAATCGGTCGGCAGGTCATAAGGCGACGAGTATCCCCCCTTGGATTTATCGGCAAAGCTTTGAGCTCGAGGCACGTCTGGTTTCAGCGGAGGAGGCGCACCATACTGCGGCGAAGTGCCGAACGGGATTGTCGGCACCGGCGCGTTGTACATGGAGGTGGGAGCAGCGGGTATCGGCGCTGTCACCGAACTGGGGGCGTAAGAAGATGATGATCGCTGAGGTGCTGCAATTTGAGGAAAATACGGGTTCGAAACCGAGCTTTGCAGGGCTGCTGTCGGCCGAGAGGCTGGAGCCGGAACTGGCGTTAGTTCCTCGTCATCTTCTAGGAATCCCTCGTCATCACTGCCAAAGAAAGCAGCAGAGTCGACCTCCTTGGTTTCGGCGGTCGAGTCTTCGGCAAGGAACTCATCATCGTCATCGTCACCCGCAAAGGCCTCCTGCCATTTTGCTGCCAAGTCTTCCGCCACCGGGTGCTCTGCTTGTGTTGGTTCCGCCAGGAACTCCAGCTCCTCCTCCTCGGGGCTCGTTTCCTCTTCCTCGGGAGTCTCCTCGAATATGGGTTGTCTCACGTGTGCTCCCTGGTTCAGCGAATCCATCACTTGCATGGTAGACTTGCGCTCCAACGGTGGGACAGCGTGCCCATTGGATGGCCCACCCGCCCCAGAGTTCTGTGTATGACTGAAGAAATCATCATCGGTTCCATTTTCATTGTCGAAAGAAGGAGAAAAGCTACCCATTCCTGGTTGCTTGGCACATTCGTCCTGCTCGTCACCAGCACCGGAAATCAGAGGAAGCCCTTCCTCGTACCGTGCATCAGAAGCCTCTCCCTCAAATCCTTGAACTTCACCACCCATTGACTGGGATGCTGCACGCTGTCTAGTCGGCGCGTTATCATCGCGACGGAGTTGTGTTGGGTCTTGGTGAGCTACGCCTGACTGGTACTCCTCATCAGCAACATTGACGTCTCGCTCAGCTTCCTCCAGAACATCCAAGGCCTGGTTCGATGGAAGAGGTTGTTCGTTGTGGGCTTCTGAGTTGGCTGTCATTGGTGGCACAACGGGGAAGGAGTTCGTCCGGTCAGACGGTGGCATGAACTTGAAAGGGTCGGTATCGGTTCGAGAGAGGTTCCAGTCACCATCGTCGTCGTCGTTGAGGTCGAGGTCGTGCGACACAGTTCGAGCAAAGGACATTGAGCTCGAGTGCTGAGAAACAGTTCCTTTCGGTTTAGGTGGCATTGTCGTCTCGGGTACCGCTGAGTTAGTGGCCGTGTGAGCCGATTGTTCGTCAGTAGACTTCCGCGATTCTAGCTCTTCAGAAACCAGCCAGGTATGGTCAGCTTCGTCACCATCTTGCGAAAACCAAGCATTATCGCCTTCATTGTTGGCTGTAGGCTCGAAGATGTCTTGCGACTTAAATTCTTGCGATGGCTTGATGGGCTGAGGAGCTGTTCTCTCCGCAGGTAATGACGTCGCCTGGGTCGCGTCGGTGATGGGCTCGGCTCGGGTAGTATCACCGTTATTAGGCATGAGTGCCGGGTGCCATGATGAGTTTGGCGACTCGGCAGCCATGTTGACCTAACGAGGACTTGTTTGTGGTCGAAGAAAAATTCTGTACAGAGTAACTACTTGGAAAAGGGTCAGCCAAGTTCGCGACTTGTAAGGGGGTTTTAGAGCGCGGGAGGACTCCACTCCTCAAGGGGCAACGGCAGCTCGGGCAACAACCGGAAGGGAATGGAAAGTTGACGTACTTATTATACAAGAAGAATGGAAGTGTATGGTTTCACGAAAGATGGTTCTTCGCCATAGTAAAAGTCGATGGCAAGGGGGGTATTGCAGGTCCGAGGATGGTGCCGAGTACAAGTCGAGAGGATCGCAAGTACAAGTGTAAGTGCAGGAGCAAGTGCAAGCTGGCTTGTACTGTAACTAAAATTTAGGGACCCAAGCTTTCTAATTGCTGCAAGGGTTTTTAGCAGAAGAAGCAAGGTGCCAGGTGGTCCGTTCTTTGCTCATGGCCAATTTGACCGGTCGCTCCCGCCGCCTTAGGCCCTCCACGCGTTGGTGAAGATTGGAACCACCATAGATGAGTATCCGGAGATTATCCGCCAAATACGGCCGAGCGCCTAGCGTCCGCTTCAAGCTTCGGCGTCGGGTTCTGGTGTAATTGGTGAGACGATGGATGGGCGATGAATCGCATTTCATCCCTTTTCGGGGGGGGAGTGGCATCTGTCTTACTGACCATCATCTCTTCCCTTTCCTTGTACCCATCTTCGACTTAATATATATACATACTTCATACAATTACACTCGTTACACGTGCTTCCGGAGTTTCTAACAGACGCTATCAACACGCCTCTTTCATGCGCCGATCTCACGTCATCATCTATCACTTCCACGATTAATCCAAGGCTTGGGCTTCGCACATTTTGCGATACATGCCCCCTTGCGCAATCAGTTCTTGATGTGTTCCCATCTCCGCAATCTTTCCTCCGTAGAATACGCAAATCATATCGGCGTCCTTGATCGTACTTAGCCGGTGCGCAACAGCAACAGTGATGCGGCCGCCTTCCTTCGCTGCTTCGGCCAACGCTGCTTGAACGATTTTCTCGCTCTCGGTATCAAGCGCACTGGTTGCTTCGTCAAGGAGCAGAATTTTAGGGTTGCGAATGAGTGCTCGTGCAATGGCGATGCGTTGTCTTTGACCTCCGGATAGTTGGGTGCCATTCGAACCGGCAGGAGTTGCGAGGCCTTCCGGAAGCGACGAGACAAAGTCCCAAGCGTTTGCGGCGCGGAGAGCTAATTCGATTGTTTTATCATCCACAGCGGAAAGGGTCTCATTTTCAGGATCATCAATGCCGAGGGCGATGTTCTCTCGGATAGAACCGTGGAACAGAGTTGGTTCCTGCTGAACCAGGCCAACTCGGCGCCGGTAGAGTCGAGGATTAAGGGAGCTGAGTGCGGACGAGCCAATACTGATCTTCCCGCTAGAAGGGTCGTAAAAGCGTTCGAGCATGGCTACCATGGTGGATTTGCCGCAGCCAGAGGCTCCAACCAACGCAACAAACAGGTTTGGCTTGATCTGTCAAGATTTGCTATTAGTCCTCAATCAAAGTAGAGTAAGGGCTGGTTGCTGGTCCAACTTACGTCCAAGTCAACGCCCCTCAGGACTTGGGCATGAGGCCGAAGGGGATAGGAAAACCGCACATCATCCAGGCTCATCGGGCCTCCCGCATTGGGTCCCCGGTCGCGGTTCTCGGTATTTTCCTGAATAGTCGGCTGCAGCTCGTGCAACCAGAAGATATAATTGGCGGCGTTAACGCCCTTCGTAATGCTGGTCGAGAACTGGAAGAGCTGGGCGGACGCTTGGCCAGAGAAAAAGACTCCCAGAAATGCAACAAAAAAGTTGTACATACTAATCTCATCCTTCGAGAGCAGATCACAGCCGTACCAAAAACCGAGAGCCATAAACCAATATTCAATGGATTGCGTGAGAGCGAACATGATCATGACCGAAAGAAGGGGTCGTCGAGAACCTGCAATGGCGTGATCCAGCTCCTCTGTGTACTTGTTTAGGACTGATTCCTCAATTGCCAGAGAAGAAACAGTACGGATGGCATTGACAGCTTCAGATGCGATGGAAGCGCTGGTTGAATACCGCTTGGAAGTATCACGATCCAGCTTAGCATCAAGCCGAATCTTCAGATATCCAGCACCAACAAGCGGCGGAAGTCCCGCACAGACAACGACTAAGCCCAACCTCCAGCTGTACGCGATGGCCAAGATACTACAAGCGAGCAAGTTGAGTACGGCGACGGTAATCAGCCCAACGTTAAAGCCCATCAGTTCAAGGATAGACTGGGGGTTTGAGTCAACGCGGCTAATCAAAGCGCCTGTGTTGTTCTCGGCTCGATCAAAGAACTGGAGATCCTGTCGGAGCATATCATTCAGACTTTGTTTGCGAAGCTTGTAAGTCAGCTGCTGAGCCACCGCGTTTGTCGACCAGCCAAGGGCGAAGTAGGCGAGAAGCACACCAGCGGCCAGGACGATGAACATTGTGGCAAAGAAGTCTCCCTCGTCCCTCATGGCTGCGCCGGTCAGAGTAAAAACATGCATGACGCTGGCCAGCAGAAGCGCCTGGCCAGGGTAAGCGGCAGCGGCGCCAACGCATCCTGCGAGTATGAAGAAATAGAACCAGGCCATCTCTGGTGTCTCGCGTATGAGACGAGCAATCACATAAAGGATCCCCCTCTGCTTATGATTATCGTAGTTGTCGCGTTCCTTAGCCTCCTCCATGCGCTGTCCAACTAAACTCGCATATCGAGTAAGCGTCTTAGTAACATCGAGGTCGGCGTGCTCCTCCTTTTCGGACATGGTGTCATCTTCAACGGTGATAGAAGACCCTCGGCCGGAGACTGTCAAGTTTTGAACCCTAACTAGTCGGGCATAAACGCCATTGTCGGCAATCAAAGACTTGTGAGTACCCTGCTCGACGATCCGCCCCTTACTCATAACCACAATGTTGTCAGCCTTTCGAATGGTAGCAAGCTTGTGAGCAATGACGATGGTCGTTCGGCCCTCCGATACCCTGTCGAGGGCCGCTTGTACGATACTTTCGGCATGTGGATCCAAGGCACTCGTTGCTTCATCGAGGAGAAGCACCTTAGGATGAGACACAACACTTCGGGCAATGGCAACGCGCTGCTTCTGACCACCAGAAAGCAATCCACCGCGCTGTCCTATCTGAGTATCGTACCCATCCGGTAGCTGGGTAATGAATTCGTGGGCGAACGCAAGTTTGGCGGCTTCCTGGACCTTTTTCATCTGCTCGTCCATCGTCGCGTGCTCCCACTGACTTCCGACGAGGCCATATCTGATGTTCTCAAAAACTGAGCCGTGGAATAATACGGGCTCTTGTTGGACAAGTCGGACGTTCTTTCGGAGCCAATTAAGGTTCAATTGTTCGATGGGGCGGCCATCGAGTTTGATTTTACCAGACTTGGGATTATACCATCTCTCGATCAGTCCAACAATGGTGCTTTTGCCAGAACCAGATTGACCCTAGGATTTGTAAGTCGGGGTCAAGCCATTGAACGACTGGCGAAGAACACTTACCACCAAGGCGGTGACCTTGCCAGCCGGGGCTCGCAGGGTGAAGTCCTCAAGTACCGCAATCCCTGGACGGGTTGGATAGGCGAACGTAACGTTGTCGAGCTCGACTTCGCCGCGTGTTTCACTTGGAAATTCTCCGCCAGCAGAAAATGGATCAATATCCGAGCCTCGGTCGATCAACTGAAAAAGCCTAGATGCGGCGGTGGCAGCGCGACTGAAATCAATGGCGTAAGGAGCCAGTTGCGTCAAGCTTAGAGCAGCAATAACCACAGATAATAAGACGGTGAAGATATCACCCGGCGACTCTATTTCACCTGTGGAAAGCATGTGAACACCCTGCCAGAAGGCGAGGCCAAATCCTAGGTATATGATGGTATATTCGGCCGAGAACATGACGCCAAATAGGGGCGAAATTTTCTTCCCGACTGAGTGGGCTTCGGTTAAGTATTTGTCAAATTTGTTCACGAGCCTTGTCCTCATCTCGAAAGCATGTACAGTTCGAGCACTGGCAAGTACTCCTTCGGCAAACGAGTTTGCCTGGGCATAGATTTCGAGAATCTTGGTCTCGTGACCAGCTTCTAAGCCAGCAGTAATGCCCATAACCAGGATGGTGGCTGGGGCGATGCAGAGGCAAATTAGCGTCAACTTCCACTGGACCGCAAAAGCGATGATAAAGGCAGTCGTAAAAGCGGCAATTCCCTGAAAGGTGAGGCCAAGCTTCTCAGCAATGCCACCCTGGATCAATCGACCGTTGGAGGTGGCCTGCGTAGCAATGGAGCCACCTGCGCCAAAGTCAAAAAAGGCAACTTCTTGAGCGAGTGCGGACCGCAAGTAAGCATTGCGTATGTTGCGTACAACTCGGTAGGCGATGTAGGTCAGAAGAGTGTTGTATACGTAGGAGAGCACAAATCTACCTATCCCGAGGTAGACGAAGTAAAGCCTAGGTCCGCGTTAGCAACCTGATACCATGTTACAGATAGACAATTAGGCGTCTAACGCTAATCTCGAAACATGATTCATAAACTCGTCCGACGATGAAACTCCGGACTGGAAGTCTGCGATTATGGTGACGAAGTCCCCGAATACCAAGTTCTGAAGAGCAATGCCGGCTCCGGAGGCAATCGCTGAAACGATAGCGATGCCTTGCATGCAGTAGTCAATCGGCCCGGCATATTTGAAGATTCGCTAGCAACCAGGTGAGTTTAGGCATGAGAGCGAGTATCCCACTAGGGAAATAGTTAAGACAGGATGAGGGATGGGATATTACTCTGCGAGATAGAGTGGTTGCTGGAGAATGTGAAGGCGGTTGCTAGATGAGCTTGGCCTTACCAAAGCACACTACACTTACCTTGTAGGCACCCCAGGGAGTCTGCTCCTCGGGCATGTCTAGTGCTGTTACGGCAACAGATCCATCGCCTCGAACTGGGCTCTCGCGGGGCTTCTCGTGGGTGAGGTCCACTGTCATGGTGTCGACGATAGAATGGCAACAACACGCGTGATGTCGCCAAGGTGCATCCCGTAAAGGTATGTCAACGCGACTTTAAAGATCAACGAACGAGCAGGTCTGAGGTGGGAGCAGAAGATCCATCTTTTAACAAGAGCACGGAGAGTATAGAGGCTAGAAAGGAGTCACATCAACTTCAAGATACCAATCTTGGAGTTGATGGCGAGTATGACGGGTGAGAGAAAATGGGAGTCGGAGAGCAACCCTAAACGTCGTGATTCCAAAGCACAGCGGCGGCAGAGAATCGATAGACTTCAATGAAACCCGATGATGGCGTTGAACTAACCGAGAAGGCTTGCTTGACTTGTTCTGGGAGGTCAAGCGGAGCGGGACTCCGGCGTCTCGGAGGCCGGACTTTGCGGGCCCCGTCCATGTATACGTACCGGTTTACCCAATAATTAATCATGATTATTCCCAACGACATTCGAGCTATCGAAATGACTACCCTGGCGACCTCTGCCATTCCAGACTCCCGTATGTGTCAGAGGCTATGGCTTCGACTTAGTGCCTGCTGAGAGAATGACTCACCGGCCAAAAATTATAGCGGCTTTCCCACCACCTAGCCCAGCCCCCAAGAAATGCAGCTTTCCATTTACGCCCTCCCAGCCAGATCGAACCATCTCCATCTCATATCTCACATTCGATTCGCAAAGTCCCAGCTGGACTCTCTCTTGTTAGTGTCATAGTCCACATCGTCACGACCCTAACCTGCGTGTACTCTTCCCGATGTAACTCTAAGCCGCCGTTTAGACCAGGTCGCCGGGGCCCGCGGGGTCCGTGAGAGCTCACAGCCTCCCTGCGAACGACAATGAAACTATCCCACGCCCACTGATAGTCTAATTTCCTCCTTCAGCGGAGGCCGACCGACAATTTTTCCCGTTCCTCCGTCCTGCACGTTCGGCTACAGGCCCGGCCCGGCAGCGTTGCACTCGCACCATGGATGATACAGAAGTTGACGCAAGCGGCGCGGATGACGCCCATGATGAAGCTCAAGGCTCCCCGCCAACCGGCTCAGGGAATAACAACATTCGACGAGCTGTAAGTCCTTGGCCGAGGTGTTTTCACGTGGTGTTCAGGGGTAGAGTAGAGTATAGAGTATTAACCAATTGACCAGTGCGATCCGTGCCGCGCCCGCAAGGTATGTGTGCGGTCTAGTCCTACCTCCCGGTGGTAAATCATTATATGGCCGGTGTAGGGAGCATGTTGATAGACCCCGAGACTAAAATAACTACAGATTCGCTGCGATAGAAAATCACCATGCGCTCAGTGCTCTCATGCCAAGATAGATTGCACCTATGCTGAGCAACGTCCAAAGGAGAAGCGGACTCGCATTCTCCTAACCACACAGTAGTGGGTGTCTCCGTCGTTGAATTGAACTTCAAGTCTTTAGCTATCCACGCGTGACTAACTTGAGACTGTATCGCCATGTCACAGTGAGCGCAAGATCGATCTTATTGATAGGAGGCTTCAAGGGGTCACTGAGCTTCTCGAGGATCTCAGGATGAATTTGACGCCTCCAGCACCTCAACCTCCTAAAGACACTTTGGCGGTGCCAAAAGCGACACACTCTGGAGTGTCGACACCCTTTGGCCATCCCATTCCAGCTGACTCGGAGAGTCCTCTGGTTGAGGGCGATTCCTCCTTAACTGCCCATTCTGTGTTTGCGAATGAGTTCCTCCAGAAAGCCGTCAGAACAGGCTCACTGCAAGACTCAAGCCTAGAGATGCGGGAAACTCTGGATTCTTTGCACCTTATTGTCAATACTCTTAGGCAGCAGACTAGCGCGACTGAAATGTCATATCCTCATGCAAGGCCAATTCAGCGACAACCTCTCCCAGGCGTCGAGTTACCGCCGATTCAAAAAGCTGTAGCTCTATTGCGAGGTCTGAAGGGTGAGTTCTGCTTCTGGCTCTTCACAAAGAATTTCAAGCTAAAGGTTACGTACCTATCAGTCCAATCTTTTGAGGGTGCTATTTGGTTTTTCGATTATATTTCTGCTCAACGCTTCCCAGATCTGTGCCTCAGCGTTTACTTCTCGGATGACTATTCCGAATCTGATTTCATCGTTGTTAATGTCGGCTTGCAATACATGTTCTGGGACCACGCCACTCGCGTGGAAGGTGAAGAGAAGGACGCATCTCTTGCCTTGTCCGGGCTGTGCCAAGCCAACCTCGAGACAGCTTTGTCCAATCTGCCTCTACATTTGCCAGCTACCACTGACATGATTGTCGCTTTGATACTTGGGGTAAGGGGCGAGCCTCATCGCTATCGGCCAGAGCTAATGGTCTCCCCAGGCATTCTACGATATTGAAATTTCCAAGCCCTCACTTGCTTGGATCTTGACCTCGAAGGCGTCAGAGCTATGTCAAACTCTAGGATGGCATCGAATATCATCTATGAAGAACGACGATCCCAAGGATTCTGAGTATAAATTACTTTTGTTTTGGTCAGTGTATTACATGGACAAGAGTCTATCACTACGCTTAGGTCGACCGTCTACGATTCCCGACTGGGATATCACGGTGCCGGATCCCATAACGGAAAACCCAAAGGAGGGAGCCCCGGCATATTACTTCTATATATGGGTACGGACTGCTCGATGCCAAGGAAGAATCTACGAGCACTTGTACAGCCCCGAGTCCATGCTTCAGCCAGATCATGTACGGATTTCTCGCGTACAAACGCTGGTACGGGACTTGAAGGACATCACAATAAGGGCGGACGAAATCAACGTAGGACATCCCACTCGCAGGTAAACAGTCACCCGCTGACATCAGTCTCAGAAAGAGTTCATCAAAGAGGACGGGCAAGAGAAGGCAAGGGGAGGCTTCATCTTGAATTTCTTCGCCCTTTCAGACAAAGTCCTCCGCCTCTCGCTTTTAACTCTTGTATACCGCGCTTGTCCAGCCCCTCCAGGATCTCCTACGACCTTTAGCAAGGATTGCATCGAAGCCGCAAGAGCTGCGCTTCAGCAACACCAGGACTGCATGATGACCTTGGACAAACTGAGTTCAATATACTTTCCTTCATACGTTCACTGGTAAGCAACATCTTGTGCAGCCGAATGGCTTATCCCAATATTCACATCGCCAGGACGGTCCTTTTTGCGCCCTTCACCCCCTTCATCGTCCTTTTCTGTCAGGTCATCGAGACCCGAGACCAAACAGACCTGGCCCGCCTCCACGCCTTCATCACATCCATGCAGTCCGCCCCGACGGTCTCAGACGCAGCAGCGAAAATGTACCGCTTGTTCCAGGTGCTTTACAGCGTAGCTCTGCGATACATCGAGCTTCACAACTCCACCCCGCAGGCGGAGCAGACTCAAGCGGGTGCAGAGTTGGATAATTATCTTGCTGTCCTGGGATTCCCCCCGACAGCGCTCGATGGTCAGCAGCAGCAGCAACAGGCAGACTTCGGGCAGGGGGGTGCTGTTGATGGGATGGGGCTAACTAACCCGATGATGTGGATGGGAAACACGGCTCAGTGGGATGATTGGTTTAACAGCAACCAGCAGATGATGGGGTTACTTCAGGAGCCAAGCTTCAACTTCCCCCCTGAAACTTAGCCAGGAGGTCCAACTAACCATAGGAGCAGGTCTTCAAGGGCAAATATTTGGTGGTTTCTGATGAGAGGGGGGACACATGATTCTCCGAGAGAGAGAGAGAGTCGAAATAGCCTAGAGATTTGTTTGTAGCCCAACCCAAGTTCCCAGACTGAGTGGACCATTCGCAAAAAGGGCTTTAAATGCAGCTCCATGATATAGAATTAGGACATAAGGTAAACTCAAGTAGCTATGCCGCATGTATAAAATATTGAAGGTGTCTAGGGTAGTGTTGGTGGGTGTCCTGTATGTCTCAGACGGCCCCCACTCATCATCCCTTGTTGCACCGGGTGAGTGCCATGTGAACCCCCTGTAAGTTTACGCGTAGCGCTACGTAGGCTCATGGCAGGCGGCCACGATTGAACCGCCAGGGGACGTTTGAGCTACACCAAATCAACCTCTCCAGATTATTACGAACACTTGTCTATTACACCTCACCGGCCTTCCACCATTTCACAGGTCAACTTCTCGAAGGACGCCCATTTCGAAGCTATACCATGCAGAAACGGAGCTGAAGCAACCTCGTATTGTACCTTCCTTCCACCCGCCTTTGACGAAACGAAATCGCCCTTATAAACAAGGACAGCATGCTCGAGCACCAACCTTGATCGCACTTATTCAACGAAACCCGTCCCGTCGAGATTGACCCCTGCCTCTTCAGCGGCTGGCTTCGATCGCGGGATGTCTTCAACACCTCCATTTCGACGCTCTGAGCCGCCCGATTCCCCCGCGCATGATTCCGATTCCGACCTCGACCTCGACCTCGGAGAGCTCGACCCCATTTCTACAGAGCCGTCTCGCGGATCAAGGCCGGATCGCGATTCGGAAAAGCCCAAGTCCTCGAGAATAGCGCTTCGGAATTTACGTATGGGGGGCGTTCGGCGCGCAAACAAGAGAAGTCGGGCTTATGGTGAGCTGGGGCAGAATAGAGATGGATCTGACGACCAGGCGCGGCTGTTAGGCGAGTTGGATGGTGGTGAGAATAGATGGTCTGAGGGGAGTGGGCATGATGGAGACGACAGGCCGTTGTTGGGGGACAATGGCTCGCAGATTCGGAGATCTTTCGCCTCGGATCGCATGCCTACCCGCTTACGGCTGCCCAGCTTTATGTCTGGAACCAAGAAGCAAGAGACGGAGGATGCGGATAACCAAGAAGAAGACGACCCGTCAGCATCGCGACTCGTTGCTGTGGGCTCGAACCAGACAACCCGATTTCCCGACAACATCGTATCCAATGCGAAATACACAGCCTTCACCTTTCTGCCAATCACGCTCTATAACGAATTCTCCTTCTTCTTTAACATGTATTTCTTGCTGGTCGCCCTGTCACAGGCGATACCGGCTCTCCGAATTGGCTATCTAACGACATATGTTGCTCCGCTCGTCTTTGTTTTATGTATTACTATGGGGAAAGAAGCATACGATGATATCGAGAGGAGGCGCAGAGATACCGAAGCAAACTCGGAAGAGTATAAAGTGCTGGTTTTCAAAGACGCTGAATCAGGCTATGGTGACCGACAAACATCAAGGACGTTAAAAATAGATCTTTCGAAAAAGAAGCGATCAAAAGGAGCCCGACTCTCGGATATTCAAGAGGAGCGCGAGGACGTAGAGACTCAACCATCGTCATGGGTCCAGGAAGTTAGCCGCAAGTCGAAGGACCTAAGGGTCGGAGATGTCCTCAAGCTGAGCAAGGGACAGCGTGTGCCCGCGGATGTTGTCATTTTAAAGTGCTACTCCTCGGAGGGGTCGCATACAGACCAAGTCGCCGATATACCAGAAGAGCCAGCTGAGGAGGAGGCGCTGCTGGCATTTGGGGACGGCGAGGCGGATTCTACAACCAAAGGGAAACAACCAGCAACCGAGACTTTAGCAGACGAGGTTGAGAACGGTTCGGGGGGAGAAACTTTCATCAGAACGGACCAGCTTGATGGCGAGACGGACTGGAAGTTGCGAATCGCATCGCCTCTGACCCAAAACATCCCCACTGAGGAGTTTGTTCGGCTTCGTGTTACCGGTGGAAAGCCGGATAGGAAGGTCAATGAATTTTTGGGTACTGCGGAGCTTCTTGCTTCTAGGAAAGACGCGTTGAATCATCACACTTCTGCATTGCAAGGTGACGGTGAGGACGCCAAATCTGCTGGCCTGTCCATCGACAACACGGCTTGGGCCAACACCGTCATAGCCTCGCAAGGCACTACTTTGGTAGTCATAATGTACACAGGTCCTCAAACCCGATCTGCACTGTCAACTGCACCCTCAAGGTCAAAAACGGGCCTTCTGGAGTACGAAATCAATTCGTTGACCAAGATACTCTGTGCCTTGACGCTGGCAATCTCCATCATCCTTGTCGCCCTGGAAGGCTTTGGAAACGTCGAGGGGAATATTTGGTATGTCAAGATCATGCGGTTCCTGGTCCTTTTCTCGACTATCGTTCCGATCAGTCTGCGCGTGAATCTTGATATGGGGAAGAGCGTGTACTCTTGGTTTATTCAGCGAGACCCTGGAATCCCTGGGGCAGTTGTTCGGACAAGCACGATCCCCGAAGATCTAGGACGTATCGAATACCTCTTAAGCGATAAAACAGGCACCTTGACGCAGAATGAAATGGAAATGAAGAAGATTCACGTGGGAACTGTGTCCTACGCTAATGAGGCAATGGACGAGGTCACCTCTTATGTCCGGCAAGGCTTTCACATACAGCCCACTACCGATCCCTCGTCACAAACCATGCTTATTACGCCATCCTCAACTTATTCGAATACTACTAATGTCGGCGCCACTCGGCAAAGAAGAGAAATCGGGACGCGAGTGCGCGACGTCGTACTTGCCCTGGCACTTTGCCATAACGTTACTCCAACAGTTGACGAAGAGGATGGCAAACAGGTTACTTCCTACCAAGCTTCGTCGCCTGACGAAATTGCCATTGTAAAATGGACAGAATCAGTGGGTCTGAGGCTCGTGTATCGAGATAGAAAGAGTATGATTCTCGAATCCACTTCCAGTGGACGACCTATCGTTCGTGTTCGCATTCTGGACGTCTTTCCATTTACCTCGGAAGGTAAGCGAATGGGCATCATCGTTCATTTCCACGAGAATGTTAATGCCAGGAATCCGGACCTCGCCAGTGGCGAAATCTGGTTCTACCAGAAGGGTGCCGATACTGTCATGGGTGCCATCGTCGCAGCCAACGACTGGCTCGATGAAGAAACAGCAAACATGGCTCGAGAAGGTCTCCGAACACTCGTAGTTGGCCGCAAGAAGCTATCATACAAACAGTACCAGGAGTTCTCTGCAAGATACCAGGAGGCGTCACTGTCCATCTCCAGCCGGGATGCCGGAATGCAGCGGGTGGTCTCCCATTATCTTGAGAACGATCTCGAGCTTCTTGGCGTGACTGGCGTGGAAGACAAACTTCAAAAAGACGTCAAGCCGTCTCTTGAGCTGCTACGCAATGCGGGCATCAAGATTTGGATGTTGACCGGTGATAAAGTGGAAACTGCTCGCTGCGTCGCTGTCAGTTCCAAGCTGGTAGCTCGGGGACAATACATCTACACTGTTGCTAAGCTTAAGAAGAAAGACAACGCACAGGAGCACCTTGATTTTATCCGCAGCAAAACAGACGCCTGCCTTCTCATTGACGGCGAAAGTCTTGCCCTCTTCCTGACTCACTTCCGGATCGAATTCATCTCCGTCGCCGTTCTTCTCCCAACCGTCGTCGCATGTCGCTGCTCTCCCAATCAAAAAGCCGAGGTCGCAAAGCTGATCAAGGAGTACACTAAGAAGCGCGTCTGCTGTATTGGTGATGGAGGCAATGACGTTTCTATGATTCAGGCCGCTGACGTTGGTGTTGGTATTGTCGGCAAGGAAGGTCGACAGGCTAGCTTGGCGGCCGATTTTTCCATTGAGCAATTTCACCACCTGGTCAAGCTCCTGGTCTGGCATGGCCGAAATAGTTACAAGCGGAGCGCTAAGCTCGCACAGTTTGTGATTCATCGTGGTTTGATCATTGCGGTCTGTCAGACTATGTACAGCATTGCCATCAAGTTTGAGCCTGAAGGCCTATACAAGGTTCGTCATGCCCATCCCTTTCCCCGATTTTGCTTCTGACACATACTCAGGACTGGCTCCTTGTCGGGTACGCAACCGTATATACCGCCATGCCCGTCCTCTCGTTAGTTCTTGACAAGGACGTCGATGAAAACCTCGCCAACCTGTACCCCGAGCTGTACAAGGAACTCACGGAAGGCCGTTCCCTTTCCTACCGCACTTTCTTCGTCTGGGTCTTCGTCTCCGTGTACCAAGGCGGCATGATTCAAGGGCTCTCTCAGATCCTCACAGAGGTCGATGGCCCTCGGATGGTTGCCGTCAGCTACACAGTCCTCGTTCTTAACGAGTTACTCATGGTTGCAATCGAAATTACCACATGGCATCCCATTATGATCATCAGTATCTTGGGAACATTTTTGCTCTATGTTGGATCGATGCCCTTCTTAGGGACGTACTTTGACCTCGGATTCCTGATCACCTGGTAAGTGAACGCTGTTTGGATTCCTGAATCTCATCCATGCTGACTCTGTTTCAGGGGCTTTCTTTGGCGCGTACTTGCTATTGGGTCAATCTCACTCATCCCGCCATATGCCGGCAAGCTGATTAGAAGAACGATGAAGCCTCCTTCGTATAGAAAGGTCCAGAGCACTTAAGGATGTAGCAATAGGATTGGCGTTGGGTTATGTGTACATTATCGAGCGTGTAGAAGTCGATTACAGTAAGAATACACCAAGTCTCAATGACTGCCCTCTATATTATCCACCCAATGTATAATGAAGCTCACGTGCAAACCATACACCTTGACCACCTGGTTTTTTCGTGATCAAGTGACTCTACAACTTGAGGACCAACCAGTCCTCCGCCAAGTGAGGATGCTGTCGCTGCAACTGCGCAGCCACTCCACCAACAGGGCCCTGCATCTGATGGCCCCCGAGCCAGACCTTGGCGCCGGAATATCGAGAGATGAACCCTTCCGGCCCTGACACGATAAGTAGGTTCTTCCCAGGTAAGCCGCCGTCAGAGGGCTTGCAAGCGCAGCCGGTTCTTTCAACGTGGGCGAACTCAGCTGCTCGCTCGTGCATCTTCTGATCGTGCAGACGACATCCTTTACTTGATGAAGGCCTACTGACGGTAGAGGCGGAGGCTGGGATGAGAGCATTTTTGATGTCCTGCTGTCGGAATTGCGTGCCTTCCTCGTCTACGACGACTTGGATATGCAATCGCTCGCCATAGATGCGTTTCATCTCGCTGAGCCGGCGCGCGATGGCGCTGGGCGCCTCGATTTCAACACCGAGTTCGGATGGTTGGGTTTCTTGCCAAAACTTCCATGAAGGTATCGTCGGCAGCGTCACATGCTGAACCTCCTCCCTCTTCCGTACGGCCCAGAGCAAATCCACCCTCACGCTCGGTTTTGCATCCAGCACGGCTTTTGCGGTCTGCATACCGGGGACAACGCCGGTTCCGCCCGCAAGGAAGACAATCCTGTCCTTCTCGCCGAGCCTCTTATTCAACTCCCAGCCAAACCCGGGATGCGGTCCTCTTAGAAACACGTCTTGTCCTACTTGTCTCCGACAAAGGTAATTGCTCATCTCCCCATCGCCCACTGCGCGGATGTAAAACCTCAACGATCCGTCCTCATCCTCGTCTGTGAGCGGCGGTATAGGCGTGTAATGTCTTGCGATCTGTACCTCAGGCTGCTTGAACTCCACGCTCCAGATGGGCCATTTCCATTTAGCAGTCTCGAAGTCCAGATAAGGGGGCAACGGGTCAGGGGTATGGGGCTTGATAGCAATGATGAAGGAGGTTGGGGAGATGGCCTCACGGGATGTGATGGTGTACGGGCTGAAGGCGATAGGATTGAGGGTCGAGGGCCGGTCGGGAGGTGAAAGAGCCCAGTAGACCAAGCCTCCTCCGAAGAGGGCGACGAAGAGAACTTTTCCAGCGACACGGGATTGCAAGGGGGTTGAGAGGCTCAGCCGTGGTGATGAGATGTGAGGTCGATTTATGGTCCTGAGAACTTGAGGTATGGACTCTCGAGACGGCGCGTTTTGCCCAGAACAATGTATCCTTAAAGACAACCGTGAAACTCCCAGGGCCCTCTTAAAAAGAAATATTCTTGAAACCATCGCGATGGCCCTAATGATAGGTCGAATTGTCGCTTTAATGCTGACCAAGTGCCCGAAGGATTGCAGTGAACTCGGGGCTATGATGACGCCTCCATCTCGTGGACAAGTGACGTGGAATCGCAGTGCGCTGGAGCGAACTGCTGATGAGAGACGATGATACAAAGTTTTGAGCTCCTGCTTCGTATCGCAAAATGAAATTGATTCTCGAAAAGTTGGTGGATGAGACCAATTTACGAAAACGGTTCGGACGAGGTCACGTGTGCACTATTACATCAAGCTGAACAACAACCAATTCATTGTATGTAATACGTTCCCTGCTCCTATAAACAGTGTAAAGCTATATAATATACAAGTCTACAAGTATTCGAATCTTTATGGGCTCCCAAATCTAGAATGACGGTCTCCAACGATGATCGATACGTGTGACTCCTTATAGCCTCAATATCTTCCTCTCAGGGTTGATCCCCCCTCTGAATATTTCCGCTACCACGTTGCCCTTCATGATCGTTTCTTTCACGATACCCTCCACGTTTTTCGGCTCTACTCTGCCGTACCAGATCCCGTGTCCTGCAAGGGGATGCGCCTTGCCGTCGAGTTTCAAGTCCGGAGGGAGATAAATGATGACGTTGCCGGCAAACTTATGGCCTCCGATATGACTGATGAGCCCAACTCGGGCGTTCTTCTGGTCGCCGCCGACAGCTCCCTGTAATCGCACCGCATCCTTGACACCCACCTGAACAGCGCCCTCCAAAACATCGAATCCTACCATCTCCAACTTCTCCTCAAACTCCCGCCTGAGTACCGGCCCGACGATCCCACATCTCATGTCCCTTCCCCCATGTCCACAGATCAACACCAGAACGTCCTTGACGTCTTGCACAGCCGGTAGTAGACCTTGATATGCCTCTTTCCGGGTCAGTCGATCCCGGTGGATGGGCGACAGGCCGTCGTGTGCAGAGTGTAACTTTTCCGGTAGGAGATATCCTTTCGCAAGAGCCTGGACGCTATCAAAGAAAACGCGTGGGAGAAATGGGACGTATTTGAAACTCGGCAAGAGGTAAGCGGAGGTGGATTGGACTTCGGCGCGGGGTGGGATGGTGCTGGGAAAGGAGGAGTTTAAGACGGAAATGTTATGGAAGGGCTGACGCAGTTAGTTCCACAACTCGAAGATAGTCCGAGGGAACACCAGCACTTACATCACTATATATGCCCCCCCTCCCAAATAGCTCCTTCAAATCCGCCGCCAGATTATCCCCGCTACTCTCTTCCTCGATCCTCGAAGCCCAGTCGTCCTGCCCTGTGCAAATAAGGACATGCTCAGAGTATCCCGCCATGACGCCGTTCAAGGGGCTCTTATGATCGATTGGCAGGTCTTTAGGCATCAAAGGCGTTTCGGCGCAACCGCATGTCGGCGAAGGACATGTTTGAACGGTAGAAAACGGCGGTGGCTTAGAGGTGATGAAGCGACGTTGCGCAGCGACTTTCTCGGTGACAATGGGTTGGGAACTGCGGCATCTTGTAAGAAGTTGGCGCCTGAGCCGCAGAGCTGGCCGAGGAATCATGGAGGGCGGCTTTGTGAAGGAGAAGGAATTGTCTGCCGCATGGTGAAGGTCGTTGGCATGGGAGTTTGTACGACGTGGATGGAATATCTAATCTGAGAGGGCTCGGTCTCCGAGGCTGAGAATATACCGATCTGCCCCACTCCCCGGATCGGACCCATACAAACGTCATGCGGCATGATCGAATCAGCGAATGCTCATTCGTAAATGCCGGCACTAATCATGTACAACAACGAATTCGTTGTTTTGGCGGTTCCATCACAAAGGGTGTTGCCTCTAGATACTTTATTTGTAAACAGTGCAAGCCGAATAGGGAATATGCAGATCCAATAATACGCTTCTATGAGTAAAAACCCGAGGGTCTAATGATCGCTTTCCTACACCACCGTATGCAAAATTCCGACTCACAACTTCCATCTTGCTAGGTATCCAATTTGATCGAGACTTGGGACTGATCCTGGTCTCGCATACTTCATACACCTCTAGGTTTCAAAAGACTGCTCCTTCCTTGTCACAATATCCAGGATTCTGCGGCTCTGCGTTCGCCCAGCTCAAAACTGTTAGGCTAGTTGTATACGCCATAGCGATGAGACCGAAGATACATAGAAGGATATCCGAATATCTCCACAACTTCGTCCGCGCAACGGCTTTATAGTGCAGCATGGGCTTCGAATTGTTAGTAAGGAAAATTTCTGGAATGTCCTTGACGTTGACTTACCGGATAGATGTAAACAAGCGGGATGCAAGCAAAGTTGCCAACGAGAGCAACAAACTTGTCTAGGTGATCCGCTCCGCCCCATGCAATGGCCGCACACAGCATCACTACGAAGAAGCGAAAGACGTTCTTCTGCCACTTGATGTAAGGATTATACTTGCCACTCCTGGTGAACAGCTCGGTCTCGGCAATACGGATGGCTGGGAAAATCTGGAGTGGCGTTGAGAGAAGAATCGCGCATGAGTACAAAAACTGCACTCCGTTGACCAACTTGTTATCTTGGGGGAGATTGAGAAGAACCACAGTCTCGGTCTTGGATCCGTAGGCGGCATAAGAAATGGCCCCCATAACGGTGAATAGAACAGTGATGATGATCATGACGAGCAATAGAACCCGAGGGAACTTCTCCGGATTTCTCATCGATTCCTGAACGGGAATGATGAGACCAATGCCCTCAAAAGTGAAGATGGCTGTTCCGATGAATAGAGTCCAATCCTTCTTATTGAACATGATGATATCGGCGATACCCTCCATGGAGATCGTCAAGACATCGTAGTAGAAGAGATAGGCGAGGCCGACGAGGATGAACGCATCCGCAATCAGCGCCGTGAAACCCAGCTTCTCAATATCTCGGAGCAAAGAGAAAGGTAGGAAAATGACCATCTGCATCAGGATGAGCCACCCAATGCTGATTGAGGTCTTGCAATCCGAGACTGCGCGGATGAAAGCTTGGAGATTCTTCGAGGTGAAAACGATGTAAGCGGCTACGAAGCCAATTTGGCTGAGGACAATGGATGCTAGGATGACGGTGCGCATCCATTTGCCGTAGAGCACACCTCCCAGATCACCGAAAGATCCACCAATCTTCAGCTGTGTCGTGACGAGGAGCACGAAGCAGTAATAGCTCAGAGCCGCAACGCCCAAGAGGACCACATTGCTGAAGAGCATACCGCCATTGAGATATGCGCGAGGAAGGAACAGTACGCCAGTTCCGACAAACGACTTGAGAAGCAAGAGAGCCGCATTCATAGGGCTGTTTTTCCCGCTACCGCCACGAACCTTTCTTCGGCGCCTCCGTCTTGAAGGCGTCAATAAGGCACTGTCTTCCATTGGTTCACGCTCGTCGTCGCTGTAACCATCCGAGTCCTCGCCCGATGAGAAGTATTCATTGGGACCGAGAGCCTCGTCATCTTCTTCCAGCTCTTCACCTGCAAAGTGTCCATATATGGAGAGGAACTCCATGAAACTCGATGTGAACAACCTTTGGTCGGTCTGTTGAGGCGAAGCATGGCCGGTTTCGAGGTGTTCACCCTGTCCATTGGGACTACGGGCCTTTCGTCGAATGTGGTTTCGTCGAAAACCTCCGGGAACTTTGATCGAGTTGATGTCAAGCACCTCAGCTTCAGGCTCAGGTCTTCCTAAATCAAAACTCTTGCTTCTGTGCGTCTTTGCCCGGGCCTCGGCCTGTTCCGTCCACTTGTAGATACCGCGAGTCACGTCTCCGCCTTGTAACCGCAAACTCGAGAACTCGTCGTCGTTGAGTCCCGCACCGCCAAAATCGGCGGGCTGCTTACCCTTCATAGTCCCTTGTATAGATGATTCATCCGATCCCTCGTTATCATTGTCGGTTGGCTGGACAAGGTGTCTCTTGACGATTTCGGGATCTTCGAAAGGCGCACTAGTACCAAGCGCGGGCCGTGTTCTCGAGTCGAAGGAGCCATAGTTCGTCGGAGGTCCTGATCCGCGTCCGCCTATAGCAGGAGATTGGGCACGAGGAGGAGTGCCTAATCGGAACGAAGGCGTTCCATGACGAGGCGGCGACTGACCTAGTGAATTTGAAAGAGCTGCCGCGAGAGCTGAAATGCCTGGACCTTGAACGCTGGTACTAGGGCCGGGGAGAGGCGAAAAGTCGTCGGGAAGCTGGGTTCTCGAACCCGGCCTTGGCTGAGGTGAATCTCCTCTCGCTGGCGGTGTTCCAAACTGTGGAATGGGCGATGCTAAACGCGCCGTAAGATCCGCCCGAGGTACCGACGCTGAGTATGAGCGAGCTGCAGGCGATGATGACCTAGGTGTTGCGTCAACCGGCCTGCTCGACGGGGAAGTCATGTTGGTTGAGATCAGCGTCGAGGAGCTCTTATCGCATCGCCTCGCGCAACGGACGTGTGATGGAGGTGGAGAAAAGAGTTTCGACTTGATAAGAAGACAAGATGGGAAAACGGTGGAGAAATGATATGCAGAAGGAGGCTCTGGGACAACCGAAGGAGAGAAACGCGCGTGCCTCAAATTACGGAGTCAATTGAGCGCCGAGGAGGCTTTGGTTGGAGAGAAGCCGAGCGATAAGGGCTGGTGATGAAGCTTGGCTGGCGAAGTAGGGTCTGCTGACTGGAGTCACAGCCAAGCGCAGCGTCTCCATCGGGCAAACGGCAGGGTGCCTCAGGCCCCACTACGTCCATCGAGACGTTGAACATGTTAATTCTTCATTCCCTCCGAGACGCAAAATCCAAGACGGGAGACTCGAACGTCCAGAGGCTTATGTGTATGGCTAGATCAAAAAGCTTCAGAATTCTTGTTTAGAAAAATTTCCGCAGAAACAATCGTATGCATTCATGGCGCCACTGAAGCCTTCTGTTTCCATGCACCTTCTCTTGAGAGATGCGGTAAGCTGTGGAAGTGCGGATACGACGTGGGGTCGGCACATGGTGAACGGCGGATAACGGATCCAACACTTCAGTAGATTTCTTCCACGAACCCGTGTCGGACAATGAGCACCTGCTTTACGCTAGAGAACTGCAACTTTTTCTCATCGGTCTAATTTTATTCTCACAAGGGATCAAACTTAAAAGTCATGATACCCAGCTCCCAGGCCAAACCTCGACCTCTTCCCCAGCAGAATGGGCAGGCTACAGGAACCTACTGTTATGCAGCCTTGGCGAAGCCGGGAAGAGCAAATTTCTTGGTTTTGATTGGTTTTTAGATTTTCGAAGGTGGTTTCGCTTCTGGGCTGGGAACTCCCGGCGCGAGGCCCGTCCTGAATCTGCAGGCTAGGTATCATTGCATGTGACGGAACGGAAGGATCGAGGTGACATTTTGGGGACTCATTAAAGGTCAGATTGGGAAAGCCACTCTGAAGTAGATATTCAGTCACCGCATCTAAGCGTAATAAGTCTCAGAGTTTTAAGATGCCGGACTGCTGTAGTATGGCGGAAGTAAGAGTACGTACGGGGGCCCACTTAGGCGTCATAACGGGGGCTACTCGACAGTTTAAGATGATGATTCATACTGGTTGGGTACGGGCTTATCTAACCTTATTGACAGAGTAACCTGCTTCTCGATGGAATCATCTGGCCTTGCTATTTAATACTCAGTATCCCTCCTGTTAGCTTAATTCAGCTTATGCTCAGTTTGGCGTTCGTTTGATCATGTTCAGTAGGAATTCCTATCCCCTAGTTGGCCTAGTCTGGCGACATGATCTACCGTTAGGCCCCGTTAGGTAGGGCGGGGGGAGGGGAGCCTTGTGCCCTTGTGTCTACCACCATAGTGGTTGCTAAGAGACGACCAGCGGTTCTTGGCTTTCTTGGAGCCGATAGAACATGACCCAATGGATGAGCCTCTGGCTGGAAATCGAAGCAAGGTTAGAGAATAACCGAGCGACTTGGTCTTTCGTGGAAGATAGTTGAATCTGATGAATGTTTATCCCCCTCCTCTCTTTCTGTATGTATCTCGTCTAAGCACATGGATCAAAACATCTGCGTCGTTCGAAACCCCCATGTCCAATGACGTCATCAGGCAGCACCATCGAGCTAGGGATCCATGAACGACTCATCAATCATTGCATACTGCATATTAGGCTTTTAGAAATAGTGGAACAAACGCGTCTCTGCGAGCCTGTAATTGCAGCAATCCTAGACCGGATGCGCAGGATCTGCACCATCACCGTCACTGTAGGGCAATAGGCGTGGGGTAAAACGCTGGCTCGCTCTCAAGCGCTTCGATTAGCGGGCTTAGACCCCTAAACTGCCTAAAAGGCAGTAAATCTCAAGGCCCTGGAATTCCCAGCCCTGGAAGTAATTAGCGCCTATGCTCCGCTACCGAAGGCTCGGCCCTCGTCACTGAGCCGCAATGGTGGGTTCAACGTTGATCCATGCCTCTTCAGTCACCATCTCGAGCCTCCGATCTCCGCTGCGCCTAAGGCGGCCGTTGACCGTCCCTTTCCTGGGATGTTTAAGTATACCTTAACTGACTGAACCAACCCGGCTTCATCGCCTCTTTTCCCCCGGCTCGTTTTCACCTTCTGGTATCGTCATCGCATAGTTGAGCGGTATGGGGAGCGTAGAACTGGGGCTTTTCGAACTGAGCGAGCACCTTTCCCAACTCCATCATAATGCCTCTAGTAGCTGAAGACAAGGGACAAAATGGCGTTAGTGTTGAAGGAGGAGAAATATCCCGACGTCGATCCTCTACCATGGACCCCCGGCAGGTCACCAAGCTGGGGACCATGTCTGGCGTCTACGTCCCCGTCTTTTTGAATATCATGAGCATCCTAATGTTCTTGCGATTCGGCCTCATCCTTGGTCAGATTGGATTTGTTGGTATCTTAGGTGAGAGGGCTTCAATGATACTCTTATACAATTTCTAACGCAAGTACCAGGTCTACTTGTCATAGCGTACAGTATCGATCTGCTGACGACGCTCTCCTTGTCTGCCATTGCTTCTAACGGCGAGGTCAAAGGTGGAGGTGCCTATTATCTCATCTCTCGAAGTTTGGGCCCTGAATTCGGAGGCTCCATTGGCATTCTCTTCTACCTAGCCCAAGTGCTAAATACGGCTTTGAATGTTGTTGGTTTAATCGATTGCATTCGCCTGAACGTCGGACCATCCTTCCCCCACGGATATTGGGCAGGATATGGACTTCAGACAGCCGCCCTTGTATTTTGTACAGTTTTGTGTTTTCTTGGATCTGCAACATTTTCCAAGGCCTCCGGCGGTTTGCTTGCGATCCTGAGCGTCGGCATCATCAGTATACCCATTTCAGCCGTTTTTAAAACACCATTTCAAGACAAGGAGCTCGGAGTGACCTTTACGGGACCGAGCATGACTACCCTGGTAGACAACTTCTTACCTCATGCCAATGGCTCTCATTTTAAGGGGCTGGAAACCTTTCGTGATCTTTTCGGCATCTTGTTTCCGTTCGTTGATCACAATTGCTTGCAATGTATTATGCTAACTCTGGCGCAGGGCAACTTCTGGAATATTTGCTGGTGCTTCTATGTCCGGAGATCTCAAAGACCCAAGCAAGTCTATTCCACATGGCACACTCTGGGCCATGCTGACAACCTTCATCACGTACTTCATTGTTATTCTCTCCTTGGCCGCAAGCACAACTCACGATTCCTTTCTGGCAAATCCGAACGTAATATCGTTGACCAGCCTTTCAAAACCAGTCATTCTGGCCGGAGAGTGCGCTGTCACCTTCTTCTCTGCTCTTATGGGATTGATCGGCTCTGCAAAGCTCCTCCAGGCCGTTGCGCGCGACAAGCTTCTCCCTGGGCTCTCGATATTCGGCCGCGGTACAAAACGGGGCGACGAACCATTTTTCGCCATCATTCTTACGTACGCTATCTCTCAAGTTGCTCTACTCGCTGACTTGAATCAAATTGCAACTCTTATCTCCATGGGCTACCAGGTAAGACTATTACTCCCCTCGTTGCTATATGTTGGGGGGCCCTATTTTCTGGTCTCAGCGTCATCTCTCACGCCCATGGTGTCTGACCTTGATCAAAATGAATAAGGCTCTAGAGCTGTCTCATGAGTCTCTAGAAGCACCAAAAAACCGGCTTCCTGTCTCGCGCTCGAAGGCCGATGCTGACTCCGTGGTTTAGATGACCTTTTTCGTCATGAATCTCGCCTGCTTTTTGCTTAAAATCGGATCGGCCCCCAATTTTCGACCGGCTTTCAAGTTCTTCAACTGGAAAACTGCATTCGTTGCTGGTCTTCTTTCCGCTGCTGCCATGTTTTTCATCGATGAGACATATGCTGCTGTTGCCGTGTGCGTTCTTATTTTGCTCTTCTTGCTCATTCACTATCTCAGCCCGCCGAAGCGCTGGGGCGACGTGTCCCAGAATCTCATCTATCATCAGGTCAGGAAATATTTGTTGCGACTCAGACCAGAGCACATCAAGTTTTGGCGCCCACACATTATTTTACTTGTCAACGACCCTAGACGACAGACAAGGTTGATTCAGTTCTGCAACTCGCTGAAGAAGGGTTCGCTCTATATCCTGGGTCATGTTATAGTGACCGATGACTTCAACTCGGGAGTTCATGAGGCAAGATTACAGCAACAAGCGTGGACTAACTACATCTCTGAGTTCTCAAAGATCAAGGCGTTCGTACAGTTGACCATGTCTCCAACCCTTACTTGGGGCATTCGAAATCTAATTCTATCGGCTGGTCTGGGTGGAATGCGACCCAACATTGCCGTTCTTGGTTTTTACAATATGGATGAATTGCGTAGGTCGGACTCAAAGCTTCGTATACCTGAAATTCCTACATCACCAACAACTCAGATGCGCAAGAATCCGCGGCGACGTCGAGGGGACACGTCTGCTCGTTTGTTGGAAGGGTCCCTTCCCACTGACGTGATCCGGACAGAAGGGATGATGTCTCCGACGGAATACCTTACAGTTCTAGAGGACTTGGCATTAAGATATCGCCTCAATGTTGCCGTCGGCCATGGATTTGATAAGCTAGAAACACCCCGTAAGGAGGGAAACAACTCAAAGAAGTATATTGATCTATGGCCGATCCAAATGTCCGCAGCTGTAACTGCTGATGGTAAAAACGTACTGACAACGAATTTTGATACCTGTAGGTTTCGAGTACAATGCTCCCCAGACTTGAGGGACTGACATATCGCAGATACGTTGATTCTGCAACTCGGTCACATCTTGAACAGCGTCCACGTTTGGCAGCAAGCATATGTGCTCCGAGTCATGGTTTTCGTCGAATATGAAGACGAAGTTCCTGAAGAGCACGCTCGAGTGAGGGCCTTGCTTGATAAACTGAGAATTGATGCCGAGATCAAGGTATTTTATTTAGCGTCAGGGAAGCTGAATACCTATGAGCTTATTATTCATGGGATCAGTAACGACATTGACTGGGAAATTGTTGTTAATGATACTCTCAAAAATGAAGAATGGTGGGATGATCTTCAGATGTTCCGCGGACAAGCAGACGATATGACGACAGCTGAGGGGGCTGATCATCTTGCACACATCTTTGACTCAACATTAGGGCGGCCAGGCATATACAACCCTCATGAAGATCATCCCGAGCACCGGCGAGCTAGCGTGATTAATATTTCCGACATGCCCAAACGACCAGCTATCGGAACTCTTTCGAAACTAGGTGTCAGCGTGGGCATCCATACGCATCACCTAAACGATGAAGTTTTCGAGAACTCGAGCTCGGAGGATGATTCTGATTTCGAGGAGGCTGTGTCAGTTAAAGCCGACGAGGAGATGATTTATGGATCCGACAATGACATTGAGGAAATTGGACCCCGTGATCCAACAACACGGCCACTCTTGGCTACGAAAATCCAACATCAGAGCCAATGGTCACAACACAGTGCCCCGGAACTACCTTCGGATAGAGGGAGGCATAGCCGTAAGGTGAATGTCCAAGAAACTCCAGGAAATACTACTTCGTATGGGACCATGTCATCTTCGCTGATCTTGGCGGGAGCTGGGGCAGATCGACACCTACAGTCTAAACAGCCCGGCGCTTCGACTCTGGGTGGCGTTCAAGCCCGGGCAGGTACCGCTGCTATAAGTGACCACGTGGAATCATTTCCTTTGCTGGGAGGCTTGGGAGCACTGAAAGTCGAAGAAAACACCTCCCCGTCACGTTCAGCGAGCAAGTCCAGGCGCAGTACACAAGAAACCATACGTCCTACGCGCGATGGTAAGACCACGCCAGGGCGGCCAGCTCTATCTCGACAATCCTCTACGGTACGATTTTCAAGCCGCCCAGTTCCCGAAACCAGAATCACGTCCGAAGCAGAAGGTTCCAAGATTGGCTTTGCGGCTCCGAATCCAGTCCCCGAAACTCCCAAAGCAGACCATCCGACGTTCTCTCGGCATTCGTCGCTGGGAAAATTCTCAAGTCGCCCCATGCCACAGACACGAGTTACTAGTGGCGAGGAGGATTTGAGAACGATAGCCTTTGCGGAACAACCCGATTATCAGCCACGCTCGGCAGCCCACTCCCGGCATCATTCTCGACAGGGCTCGCAATTCTCAAATTTTGGAATGGGCGAGTCAAGCATAAGTATGCCTGATATGCTGCAACGTTACAGGCTAGACGCACAGCTGGATGAAGACGATGAGAGACGTTCGTTCTCAATGCAAGGTGTAGACCTATCGTTCAACGAACTGCCAAGTCGAGCGCAGCACCTCATTCTAAATGAACTAATGCGCCAAAACTCCAAGGATACGGCAGTATCATTGACCACCCTTCCGATCCCCTCTGAAGGGACTAGTCTGGACGAGGTCTCGACAGTTCAATATCTGTCCGACGTCGAGGTGCTCTGTAACGAGTTGCCGCCCACCTTGATGGTTTTGAGCAACAACATGACCGTTACAGTGAGCCTATAGAGTTAGAGAAGCAAAGATGTCACGGCTTACGAGAGCACGCACGTCGGACTTAGGTGTATCTGGCACAAGGGATGCGTCATTGGTGCTTTGGGTTTGCTTGACTTCAATAACCTAGAACGACACTGGTATTTGGAGCCCTCTGGCTAAGTTGTGGATGCATATACAAATGGGCGATACGAACTTCCTGAACTGCAATGTCGTCAGAGCGGCGAAGGCGCAGAGATAGTTTACCGGCTGATATTCTTGGCTGAATTGACTCCAGTACGAAAGGTCCAGCCTCTCCCTGTCTGGAATCGTTAGACCTCGCCAGCATTCCATTCGCCGTTGCGCCCCTTGCACTAGAACCGATCCGTACTTTCAGACGCGCACTCGCTACTAACGCATTCTTTGCCCGACGAGCAACCTTCTATTTGGGTCCATTTTAAGCTACACCGCAATGAAGCTTCCGCGGGACTGTTCTACAATATCTAAAATCCCGGAGTACCCGGGAGCTGGGCAGGACGAGGCGTTCATAAGGTTTATGCAGAGCAGGTTTGCACGCGTAGCCTTAACCTTATCCGCGATGCCTTCAGTCTTCCTCAAAATGAAGGACCCCCGTCGTTTTCCAACAGCCTGTAGAGTTAATCAGCTATGGGTTGCCAAGGTGACATGAAAATGAAGAAATCCGAGCAGCAAGACAAGCCATTAAGGAGGAAGACGAGCTGGAGGGATCAGTTGTCGCCAAAGATGTTTCGCACCTTTACCAAGTCCAGGATGAGGATCCCGGAAAAGGAAGAGGAGGGAGAATTCCGGATTGTGCATTCCCCAGAACGGCAAGTGAAGAGGATCGAGCAGTCTCGGGACGTTCCCAGTGAGGAAGAATGCAAGGCCGTACTCTTGGACGTCAGACGGCTCTCGCTTGAAAGCCAGAACGGTAGTCCAGAAACAGTCTCGGAGAGCGAGGACGACATGGTGACGCCGATGAGCTTGCATTCACACCTCGCAGTTCCTGGTCGTAGGCCAAGCGAAATCTCCATGAACGGGAGCTTTATTTCGAGGACGTACTCGCCTCATCCGTGGATCGGTGAGGCCAAAGCCATCAAGCTGGAGAGGATCAAGACGAATCACTTTACACCAGAGGACTATTATCCGGCTCGGAAATCGCCAACGACTTACACGGCGCCTCCAATCCCTCCATTGCCTCCATTGCCTCTCAGGGCTCAAATGCCCCTGGCCGAAAGGAGAGCCATGGCTGAGCCGTCCGCCTGCAAGGCGACACCCCCGAAACCTCTCATCATCCGACGACCTTCGCGGCCTGAAGATGCCCTCAACTCTCATCCGGTCCATGTCCACCAGGGCAGCGCAGATCCTCTGTGCAAGATCTGCCACGTCGGCATTGCTGAAGCGTGGGGCCACTGCCAGGACTGCTCAGATGAGAACACAACCGTCGATGAGGTCGAAGCAGCAGGCTTCCCACGCCCACCAGGTCTCTACAGCTCTAGCGCGACAGCTTCCCAGGCTCTCAATCGCTTCATTGCAATTCACCGTCCTTCTCTGTTGTCCAGCTCGGCAGCGTCTGAGCCCAACTCACCCGCATCGCCCGCCACCACTGTTTATACGCCCCTGTCCTTGCCCGAAGATCGACCACTCACACCGTTATCTGCCATGCCCACACCGAATCTTCTGGCAAGACTAGGGCGGGGCACGGAACAAGATAAGAACGTGTATGAGGAGGAATGGGCAGATTACTACTTCGACAATGGGAACTTTGTTGCAAGACGAAGGGATAGTGAAGCAGATGGGTTCATGCTGAGGGAACTGAGCCTGGAGGAGTATGACGGCGCTTTTGCCAGCCCAGTGGCCATATATCCTGGGCCGGGCTGGATATGAATGCAGAAGGTCAATGCCTTCTATCTAGGTTGTATTTTGTTGTATGCTGAGTCCCGCATTCTTCCATACATGTCTTACTATATCCATGCTCTCATAGTCTATACTCAAAAGAAGCTTGTACTTCTTGTCTCATCACGTCGTCTCTCTTGTCTGATGTCTATCCATCTATATCTTCTATAATATTCTCTTGACGATTAACTCCCCAGCATCCCCGCTCTCCAATTCGACAAAACTACCAGCCTCTATCTTCTTCTTCCACCTGTTACTCTCGTGCCGGGCCAGAATCATCGTCATCCTCAAAGTAGCCTCAGAACTCGAGTCATGCTCCTGCACTGCTGCCGCCACTGGGGTGAACGTCCAGCGCCCGAACGCCCAGTTAAGAATATACCGTCCACTCGGGTTTGGCGACGGCGGGGAGATGTCAGGATCCGAATTCTTGGGCGTAGAAGAGAGGGTTATGAGGGCTTTGATACGGTAGACTTCGTCCTTGGGAGCGGCTGAGAGGAGGGTTTGGAGTTTGGTGGTGGAGATGGCGGCGCCGGCGTCGCCTTTCAGGTCGAGGGAGAGGACCTCAACTTCGCTTTGGTGGTTGTGAGAGTGGCCGTTGGTTTGCGAATGACTATGATCGTCGCCGTTGGTTGCATTGCCGTTGGAATTTTGGTCGCCGTTCACCTCTGCTTCTGTCAACTCCTTGGCTAGACCGCCATCTACACCGAACACAACGTCCATAGATACCCAACCCTTTTTACTCTTCACCTTGGCCACATCGACCTCCAAGTCACCCACCCTATCAAGACATTCGTCATATCGGAGCTCACCAGCGTTCTCCCACTTGTTGAAGACGATCAAATCGGTGTACCGAGCCTGAACGCGCGCCGTGTAGCTCGTATCGTCGTATCCCTTCCAGTTCTCCACGTCGACCACGCTAATCACACCATCGAGAACGTATGCGCCCGAATCGCGAGCCAGGCGGTTAACTTCGAGGGCCAAAGTGGCAGGGAAAGCCGAGCCGCTGGTCTCGATAACGATTCGGTCTGGCGTAACGGTCTTCTCGAGTTCGGCGAGAGCGGGGCCGAGTTGGCCGACGAGATTGCAACAGATGCAGCCGTTGAGGAGTTCTTGAACACCGGAGATGGCCGAGCTGGAAGCAAGTTGCGAATCGACCGCTAGATCGCCGAACTCGTTCTTCAGTAGCGCAAGTTTGTAGTTTGGGTTCTGCTTGCGAAGTTGCGGAATCAGATTCAAGATCAGGGTCGTCTTCCCCGAGCCGAGGAAACCTGTGATGATGGTAATAGGAATCGGCGCCATGATTGCCATCTTCTACCAATCTGCAAAATTGATGCTTTGGGCAAATCCTCCCGACCTTTTTCTCTCAACCGAAAAAAAAGTCTCTCAACGGCGACGTCAGGCCATTAGGAGGCAGGATCGGCCGTGGAGGGGCGGTCTATCGATAAAGATAACTTTAGTCCTTATCGCAATCGATTGGAAACTTGGCTCTTGAGCCCCGCCGACGCGATTTGACGTCACCAGGATCTTCTGAACCTGGAAGTTTCAGAAGGCCAAGGTCTTGTTCCCGTGGGTAGAAGGCATTAATACGAGCTGCTTCTTCAATTGACTCTGCTCTCTTCTCGCTTTCATTATCATCAGTGACCTTTTCTGTTAGACATCGAAAGTGATCCTATCCGGACCCCAAAAAAATGGCTTCCCAAAACACTGCCCAGAACAACCTCAACGACGCCAACAAGCAGGCTGAAGAGGAGCCTAAGCAGGAGACTTTCAAGGACCAACTCGACCGCGTGGCTACCGAGAGTCAGACGAAAGACAGCGAGCCTAAGCCTAACCCAATCGTCGAGAAGAGCAGGTGGCATGCCCCTGGAACTAAACATTGCGCTAATATGTTTCCAGTCACGGAATATATCCCAGCGGCTGCAAAGTTTCTGGGTGGACAGGAGGAGGAGAAGCCTGACGCGAACAAGAAGCCCGAGGTCGGTCTCCCTCCTCATCGGCCGCACCACGACGATAAAATTGAGGAGTTTGTTCGCGACCAACACCGAAGCAAGGATGGAGATCAGATCTTAGGCGAGGGAAAGGAATAAGCCACTGGCTTTGAACAGTGTATCGAGACGGATGCCATGATTGTACGGCCGTTGACAATGGAGACTATCAAAACTTTATGACTGCTGCTCGCATCCAGACCCAACGCCTCCATTCAAGCCGAGTGAGTCGCAGTGACCTAAGACTTCTTTAAAGCCGTGATCCACATGGAGGTTCCCAGAGATCTCAATCGAGCAATCGAGAAGCCCTCGTGCTATCTCATGCAACAAGGGGAATTAGCGTCTTGGCGAACGTGAGCCTCGTGATCGCTTAATTAGCTGTCGCTGGAATCGATCTCGCGGGAGTTCGCCAACAAAGCTACGATGTCACTTCTGCCACGTGAGCATCGGCAACGCAGACAAAAATCAAGGGCGAGGTGACACTTCGGTCCTGAGAGGACGCCATCCGCTGGGTGTGGCACTAGTCATAATGGCAATCATCTACGAGACGAGCGCGACGTGTCGCCTCGCCCATTTGTCCTTGGTCCTCCGATTCCATCTACAAAACAATATTCAAGATAGTGGGATGTCCCCCCTTCTTGGCATTTAACGCCTACGGTAAGTCGTTACAAGAACGATGGCGTTAAATTTCCTATATCCAAGGGTTATAATATACTGAGCGCTTCCTCATGGAGGAAAGGCAACGCAACACCGTGGGAATCGCCTATACAGGCTAGGTGAGGGTCGTGGCAGCTCAGATGCTTTTTGATAAAGAAGAAAAGAAAAAAGA
>JAMYIC010001042.1:0-14700 GCA_024112705.1 Microcera coccophila
AAGCAACATTAGGCTCCTATTAGAAGAAGTAAAGCTGGAACCTGCCGCCTACTTCGTGACCTTCATCTTCTACGCAGCTTTGCTTAATCAAGTGTGTGCGTAAGATGCAAAGGGAGTATATCTCTTTACTTAACCTTACGTAAGTCAACTGACTAGATGTTTCTGAGTTGCTAATACTGAGTCGGAGTAGGATGGAAGCACATAATGATTTCTGTAAACACACTGACAATAGATCTACGGCTATCGAGAGGCGGAACATATACGAGAGATAGTCCACTGCGGGATATACTCGATCGCATCGCTGCCTAGCTGTGACGTAAATGGTCTTGGAACTTGGTTGCACGACAGGGCGATCATTTCCATTCTGATGAGTGGCGTGATACATGATTACTTATCTCGGGTTGCTCGATGTACCTCTGTTCTTGGTACGGGACTTGAGCTGCAGGAATGTTGTTGACTATGCTTGACAGAAGTTAAAATACTATTCCAAGTTTATGTTACTGTTCACTCGAAAAGAACGTCGTAGCTAAGACACATGTGTGTCCAAGTCTAAAAGTACATAAAACGGTGTTCGTGCCTCCGCAGCCTTGTTCGGTACCTGCTAGGTCATCACCCCCTCTTTTATTCCTTGCATGCACTGCCGAAATGCCAAGGTAGTCAGCTCCGGGATCGCATAATCACGGCTGCTATAATTATCAACTTGTCCCGTCGAGCCAGTATTTTCTTTTCAGTTCAAGCACGTTTCCTTATTTAGTACCTCTTGCACAATGCCGGGCGTTCCTAGCGGTCGAGCCTGCAACGGCTGCAGGAAGCAAAAGAAAAAGGCAATTCACCCAAAAGTCGAACATTGGAGGTTGAAGATTGACCCTCGAATAGTGTGATCAAGCACAACCAAGCTGTGGGCGGTGCACGAGACTCGCCATTCCTTGTTTGGGAAACGGAGTACGACGATTCATGTTTAAATCTTATCAGCCAGAAGAGCCTGGTAATCAACTCACGGAACGTCCGAGAATGGGGCCAAGCAATGATACCACGAGGGTAACGTCTGCCCTGATCTCTATTCTGGAGATTCGCGACGACAGATATGATATACGGTATGGCGGCTCTCAATTTATTCCGGAACTTCCTCGCCGGATAGGATCGGACCCGGCGCTCGACGCATCCATATCTGCCCTGGTTGCGGCATACAGCGCCATAGCTCTACGAAAGCCTGAACAGAATGCTTTCGGGCACTACGGCAATGCCTTGAGGGCTGTCGGGGCTTCGTTGCAAGATCCAAAGCGACCCGTGGAAGCTAAATTGGAATTTGTCGTCATCATATTGTTGTGCCAGGTATGAGTCGGCTCCAACCATCCGGGCTATCGTGACAAAAACGTCTAATCGGCGTTTCCAGCAATGGATCGATCGAAAGCACGCAGACAAGCATCGACGCGTCATGGCACACCTGTTTGAAGAGCTCGTGGCACAAGGGAGGATATCGGAATTGAATCCGAAAGATGTCAACACCTGGTGCAAGCATGTCGTAAGGCGATGCTGATGGGCTAAACGAAACTCTCGAAATATTGCTAATACTCGATGGACAGGTATTTCAGGCCTTATTCAACCCTGAGCTCAAACTGGGTCCTTGGTTCTGGGACGCATCGTTTCAGAAAGCCATCGCGGTAAGGCCGTACCGATACGGCCAGTTGAATCTGATTTCCCATGAATTAGGGATGCTTGGAGAGTTGGATGTTTTTCTCCGGGAACCAAAGCGATATATCCACCAACTTGAAAGTTACCACAAGATCCTCACCAAAGAAGGGCTTATCATGCGCAATCTCGTCGAGCAGTGGATGCCTCTGTCAGAAAGGCCCGAGGAGAGAAGAATGGCTCTACTTGGTTTATCAGGGCAAGCAGGTATACTATCTCAAGCTATCCTGGTCACCCCTGTATTAGATACCCTCGGTGTTCACCCATCATATGTCAAAGAATCCCATGATATCTGCGACGATACTGTTCTATTAGCCGAGAGGTGTCGCGCATTTAGACCGTACGGTACTTTTTGGATGCCAGAGCTCTTGAAGTTGGCCTGGGCCTCATTTAAGGACTGTTATCGTCATAGGGAGATTGAGAACCTACTTGCGGAATATGAAAAGGATGCTGAGGGATGTAACTTTCTGGAAGAAGCACGAGATCTTAAGGCTCGGTTAAGCGCTTAGGAATTAGGATAAAGTAAGAACCTTACTAGAGAAAGCAGTCATCAAGATTCTGACTTATATTGTACATGAAAAGTCGAGCAGTATACTAACCCTTACAACACCCTTAAGCTAGCTAGTGTAGCTGGCTCTGACTGGTTTTGTCTAACCCCACGTCCTATATCAGTCCCAAGCAACCCGCACTTCTACCTTTCCATTCTTCCCTTCTATAGTCACAGCTTTCGATTGAAACCTTTCCGGATCCATGGAAATGCTACCATTGGCGACTTCATCATCGCTGGAGGGATCAGGAAAAGAGTCGCGGTCCGTGAGCTGCGCTGCAATCTCGAGCTTGCTGCCAAATGGCACGGCAATGGCATTCCTTGTTACAGGCAGTTTGTCCCCCTTCCTCGTCGAGACGGCATCTCCTCTCTTGATATCGAGAATGTTTCGTGTGGCAAACTTGCTCTTTACGGTGATGGACCCAAACATATCAGCAGGGTCCTCGTTGTCTCCGTTGATCAGGACTACATCAATGGTTGCTGCTGCGGCGTCGCTCATTGGAACGTACTTCACTGTGGCCTGGCCTTTGGTGCCCTTGATGACGGCGGATTTGGGCGCATCATATACAACGAAAGGCTCAAAAGGATTCCACTCGATAAAGCCCGTGCTGACATTGGAGTCCGTGATTGACTCGGACTCGACAACTTTGAGATCCAGCTGGATGACGACGGGATCACTAGCCTGGATGACTTGCCGTGGACCGTCAAGCCAAAGCCACCTGCCTGAGCTGGTCATCTGCGCAGCCTCCCTCGACACCCCGTAGATGGGGATGCTGTTCCGGGCGTCGCTTGCCCTGATGGTGCCGTAAATCTCACCGGAGCCTTTGTTGTTGACGTCGTCGACGACGATGTCTATGATCTCGAACAGGGGTTGGCCCTCGGACAGGGGCACGTTCTCGTCCGGGGGATCGTCCTTGGCAAGGGGCGGGCGCTCGATCTCTTGGGGTTGGCGGGCGACGACCGCTCTTCGCGGGGGTCTGCTTCCAGACGGCGCAAAGATCTGGGTATGGACGATGAGTCCGAGGAGCGGGACAACTGACGCCACGGTCGTGTAACCAAGACGGTTGCGGCCAAGCGGATTGGCCGGCACGGCATAATGGTCGGTCGTCAATATTGCCCGGGAAAACGCACCCCACATGTTCTCAAGATCGACATTGTGGGCGGAGAGCGGCCTGGGTTGATTGTAGTTGGCGTAGATGGCGTCGCTTATGACCCTGAATCTCGTGGCCTCAGTAAACATCTGAACCATGACAAGCAGCGCGCGTAACTTCTTTCGATATTCACTCGACTGGGCGAGGTCATTGACGGCCCTGGCGAGAGCTGGTCCGCCCAGATCCGTCGCTGTTCTCGCCTGGTCCGCGTTGGCCTCGAATCTCGTATAGCAGTTCGGAACTTGGATCCAGGTCGCCCCGGTGATGACATGGTGGTTTTCGTCGTTTGTGAATTCGTACCAGGGTCCAGCGCCGGTCTGGTAACCTATCATATAAACGCTGTCGCGTCGAAACCTGACCGTTACCGTGTTGCCTGGGTCCCCCGTCAAAACTATGTCGAAGGTTGAGGAGGGAATAGTTGTCTGAGGCGGGAGGATCGGGATACCGTGAGAGGATCTGGTGGTTTGGACCCGGCGACGCAGATTCTCAATGAAACGCTTGTAATCGCGGCTTGAAGCTTTGGCGGCGTCGAAGTTTTCAGTGAACTCCGGGTCAGCCCGTCGGAACAGTCGAAGGGGATGACGGAGACTCTTCAGCCCAGACTTGACCACCGTCACGAAGCGATCCATGCCCCCAAAGGTGGTATCCTCAAGGCCTGGATTGGTATTGGGCGCTCCGTCGGGCTCATGGTGCTGATATGTGGTGGTCCGAGGATGAACATGGGAGATTGTCCCGGGGGGAGAGGTGCCTTCGCTGAGTTCGAGTTCCGTATCACCGCTCGGCTCAAGCATGGGGTGACCATGAACGGCCAAACCCAAAACCACAACGCGCAGTATGTTGTTGAGCATCATGGTATCTAATAATACCTGGTCAACTTGAGAGAGAGAGAGAGTGTGTGTGTGTATGTATGTAAGAAAGAGAGTTTGTGTATGTATATAGGTGAGAGAGAGAGAGAGAGAGAAAGAGACTGTGTACAAGAATGGAACGTATCCTATTCCTCGTGTGTTCCTGCGAGGATTGGCTGAGGTCTCATTGCCAGCCCAACTTGCCATTCGAGCGTCTTCTTATATAACATTGATTGTGGCCATCATCTCTCATGCGACGCCATAATTCCCATCTTAGGGCGTCGGTATTACCGAATCTGTTTGCCTGATTAACATGCTCGCCCGATTCTCGGGAGGATCTTGCTTGGCTGGCTTGGTTGTTGATGAACTCAAAGATAGCTACCCGCGGGGAAGATGGCTGCGCCCATCGGCCGGACAAATCAGCCGAGCTGTGCCATGAACGTGAGCTGTTCGAAAACGAGAGGCTCCGCTCGAGAAGACTCCGGTTATGTCGTAGAGAGGCCGAGGACAGTATGGACCAGCTAGTATCGACATATGCCGCCCTCCCATGCGGCCATGACCGTAGAAGCGACGAGGTTCTCCCGTCATAGAGAATCTCCTATCTGCCTTGGTCGAGGGTGCTTCGCCTCTCCGCTTCCCTATCCACCTAGACGACTTATGCGCTGCGCCTTGTTCCTGAGCACTCGCACTATGGCAAAGGAGCCTCAGATACAGTGTATGGCGCGGCAGGGGAGGGCTGTCCATGCACCCGTGGCCTCTCTATATTGGCCCTATTTCGTTTCCCAGGTGGCCGATTATTTAGACTGAATATTCCAAGGTATTTTTTGCGTGACAAGGGCTTTTTCTTCCAAGGTTACGGATGGTATTGGGCATTCTGAGACGCTGCTCTACCCGGATGTCCTATAGCCCAAACCGAGAGACTGTAAATATTAGGCAATAAACATCAATCTTAGTCGCAACTCGTGTAAAGACACCAGCCACGGCTGATCTAATGGCGGAAGCTAGCTGAAAAAGCTGTCTCCCGCCCGGACACTTGTCCGCCAGGTAGAGTACCTGGAATTTTCAGCTACTGCTATGGGCAGCAGCACTATATTGGCAGCACTGCGCCTTGCGGGAAACCCAACCTCGCAGGATATATCAACTAGCTAACCAGTGCAAGTGGAGAGACGTTGATCCTATTGCCCGGAAATAACCACTTCTGGCGAGAACTAGTCCGGTGTTCCGGGCCCCAGAATGGTCAACGCTCCTATGCTCGAGTCAAGTGAGTGAGGTCATCGCCTCCAACCAATACGCTAGATCGCACCATCAAAGGCTAGTGGACTGCACCAGCGTTTCGACAGCTGCCAAGTATGTCGAGAAGTCGTACGTCAATACTGGAGAAAGAATGCCGGCGGCCGTCGCACGACGGTTTCGGGGTGGACTATACACCAAAGGCGGTTGCATTCGCGGACCAGATCTCCCCATCGATTTAGAACTGGCAGGAAACAATCCGGATTCGGCCTCGACCTCGGCAATTGACCTAGTGGGAGGCTTGCAAGACTATACGTATGCCCTAGTTCACTAATGCCTTTCCTTGTAATCTAATAGATCATGCTTTGGTCGCCGTAAGCCTCGCGCGTAATTGTTTCGAAAAGAGGAAAGCTTGGGATTGCAGGAGACTTTTATGCTCCAACTCAAATGGTCAAAGGTGATCCTCAGTACTCGGTACCAAGCTTGGGATTGACATCTCTCGAGATGGCACAAATCTCCTTCCACACCTTCCTTCTTACCACAGACTCTTCAGCATCCGTCACAATCTTGCCGGGGCTAACACGCGTTTTTGACCAAGTCCTTGGAATTCTGAGACGCAGAGGCGACTGACTCGCTGATGGTCTGATTCTCCAACCATTTCACATGGGCTTACGCGCCCCCAGTGCCAATCGAGCTATCTCCGTTAAGACATAGATGTCCATGAGCTTTGTGGCCCGACTGAGGCCAATGTTAGCATCGGTGATGAGGAGGGTGTTCTCCTCGATGTCTAATGGGAAGGGGAGAGTCAACATGGTAAAGAGTAGGCGGTTTGATCCGCTCATGGTGGTTGCTTAGAGAGATTGCTAATAGATGGAGCGAGAGTTTTCAAACAGTAGGAATGGTGGGTATTTTAAAAAGATATTGGGTTCTCTACCTTCGAGGTACAATTGAACCAAGGTGTATAGACGGATTCCCACCCAACGGCCAACAAAGAAGTTTGGACACAACGGACGACTGAGTTGTTTAGCACCGGACGTCTTTGGTGGTATGACTGGTTTGAAACAATCCAACTGCACAGCATGACGTACGTGTGGTCAGTCCATTGCGTGCGCTGTTGCTTGGAACTTGGTCAGGAACATGCTGTCCATGCGCCCGGCGTGGCAGGACGGGCCAACATTTGGTGGACACCAGCCAACCCTCGGGAGGCCGCCTGAGACTGACGAAATTGCGGGAGCAAGCATTGAACCGACTTTGGGGTGTTTCATCGCATGCCGACGTTCTCTCGTTGCGGACTTCCGTCCAGAGTTGGCGAGTCAATATGCCCGATAGGCGCAATGGGCATGACATGAGACACGCAGATCAAGGAACGAGTGACCCGTATTTCAGACAGCTCACGCACCCAAGACGGAGTACTCCCCCATATCTCTGTTGGTTTCTTTGTTTCTGTCAGCTCCCCCTCCCCAAGACGCAATACGCCGGACCAAGATAGGAGATTAAACCTCCAGCCCGCCATGCTGCCGGACGAGGCTTGACGGGAGAGATGGTATCCCCTACCGTTCTGATACGGCATTGGCGATCACAGTTCCTTCGGCATTTAAGCTATCAGCCGCTAATAGAATGCATGGCGCTACGCTTCTATTCGACCCGCATGACACTATTCTCACGCCATCTCCCACAATCCTCTCTCATTAGACCCTCAAAGTGTTTAACATTACGCTTACCACGTCGTCGGCGAAGAGCTCTCTACCTAGCAAGAAGATGTCAAAGTCAGGGATTCCCAAAGAGGAAGATAGCGTATCTCAGATGCAAGGCAGCAGCACGAGAGTGTGACCCAGGCTTCACTGCGCAGCGTCCATGACATCAAATCGGTGGTGGTCGGTAAGCAAATCATTTTAGCGAAGGACTGAGACCCGGCTTACAAGATTTGCTCAATCCAGTCATGCCCACCTATTGCTGTGTCTTTCTCTTCGCTCTGGATAATATTGTCGTAGCAGATGTACAACCGGGTTGATCTAGGGTACAGGCACGGTGTGAGCAGGACACTCGAAGAATGGTACTCTACACCCTGACTCCCGTGCATATCTTTGGCTAATTGGACCTTTAGCCTTGAGCCCATTATTGGGGGCGCATTCGCGGAGGTTGACTGGCTAGGCCCCATTCTCTTCATCGGTGGTTGTGTCGTAGGAATTCTGGTCATCGCCTTTGGCGATACTTGCTATCCTTGGAACGACAGACTCATCACCGGCATGTTTATCGACTCGGGGGTCGTCTTCATTCTCTTCTTCCTACAAAAAGGGTTCATGCTTTTCACGACATATCCTAGGCGAATTAACCCCATTCAAACTCTGTTCATAGAAACTGCCGCGGCGGGAACATCTCCATTTGTCCCCGTCTATTTCATCCCCCTATAATGCCAGTGTGTCAGAAGTGACGGGGCTCTGGACGCGGGTGTTCGCATTATTCCCTTTATTGTTCCGATGGTGGCTTTCAATGTCATCAATGGCATCTGTATGAGCAAGCTAGGCTACTACATGCCATGGTATATGGTTGGTGGCGCACTCGTTCTTGTCGGCGGAGTTTGCTCGAGATCGTTGATCTGCCGACTGATGCAGCCTACATATGCGGAGCTCTCGTGGTCAGTGACATTAGCATCAGCGTCTTCTCTTGAGCAAGCTTCTCTGCGTTCTAGTTGATAGTCCCCGTCGAGATCATAATACTTACTTGGCAGTTCCTGAACCTCCTGCACCTGCACCGAGAGCAAGACAACGGAGGTGGTTGGCTAGTGAGTTTTCTGGGGTTTGCTTCCACATGACATCCCGTTGAGGCTAGAGGGTAGCTGAATGGCTTGTTACTGAAGATGGTAGAGCAAGAGCCGCAGCGTGGTTGGCGCGTCATGCATCATGATCCTGAGGTCGTTGGTTTCGAGAAATCTTCTATTCAATTGGCCTAAAGACGGACGAACACTAGCGCTATATCGTGCTGACGATGTTAGTGCGCACTGTAGCTAGTATTTTTGCGGATTGGGCGTTCTATGTAGCGTCTAAGCTTGGAATGGGTGTGTTGAGGCTGATAGTTGAAAGGAGTGATGCGGACGGCATGTCTTGAAAGAGACATCTCCGGGTTTACAATTAGCCAAGAACATGTGTTTCTGCTTCAGAATCATTTCTTAGTACAGATCGAGGCCCTGGAGCGCCACATGGGAGGGTGTACCTCTTCGATGTTTCCCGTTTTTTTCCATATTTCCCAGCATTAAGCCACATCCTTGGAGGATTCTAGTCTAGTCACTTGAGCGCCTCTGGAGTCGTGAAGCCGCCCTGCTCTCAGATATACATCTTGTCAGTTAGACTTCCTGCTCTGTACGGACGACAATATCACAGTTGCCTCTAAGAACATGACGTTTGGATAAGCGACAATCTACGCGGACACAAACGGGGTCAATAGAACGACTCATGATGGCGATCACCGAATATAACTCGCATTCATCTCCCATTTGTCGCCGCTCCAGACAGCCAAGATGATTAGCATCAGTGCGTAGTGCAACACTTCTGGATCTGATGCCAGCTTAACGTTCTGCTCAGTGATGCTGCGCAGCGAGACGCGACAGACCTCGCGTAGCCTATATGCAATCTGCGGGTATATCTCGCCCCGCTCGTCAGTCATGGCGCCGGCGGCCAGCCCGAGAAAAATGAACATGCTCGAGAAGATGGCGTCTCTGCCTTCCATGCGTTCGTTGATTCTCAAAGGATGCGGTCAGGACATACGGGCAATATGGCCCGCAGCAGGCGAGGTAATTCGGAACAAAGTCTACAATACAGGTGAAGGAGACAACATGAGAACAAAGGTTCCGATCGATTCAAAAGTCCCATTTCCCCAGCCTCGCAGCCTATAGAGTTGCTGGGCCTCGTTGAAGAGCATTTGTAGGACGGCGATGAGTTTGTCTCTGGTCCCGGCAGAAGAGGCTCCACCAAGGTGTTCAAGCCCAGCAGTCGACCCTTTTCCGTAGTCAAGTTGTCGTCGTCGAGCAGAACCTGGAGGTTCTTGACGTGGCGTGCGGCAGCAGGCGCGTACTCGGATGGTGGTAGAAGGGGGTTGCACTGGAACAGCGGCCAGCCTCCGAGACTTTGCATTTGGTCTTCGTCAGTGACAATCCTCTGTTTCTAGGTCAACAAAGATGAAGTCTGGATAAGGGCATACATGGTACTGTTATTATCGGTGGTGGTGAGCTTTGGCACCGCTGTTTTTTTAAGGGTGAGTACCAGCAGATCCTACGGGGAGATGCTCCCAAAGTCTACCATCTGCATCATCGGTGATGCCATGTTGACGGGAGTGGCAAGGTCAAAAGAATCATTCCCAGAAAATGGCGCTGATGTCCTGAGCGGTTCGATGGACAAGTCTCGTCTACAGCCGATGTAGCTGCCAACACGATGGCTAAGAAGTCATCCTGGGCGACGTCCAGTAGGCTCTTTGACCGAGATCTGGTGATGGCGACATCGAAACCACGACTAGCGGCACAACTCCAGTCCATTTGACGGTTTGGTGCACTAGGATTTGGCGTTGAATCTACCCTGGTGTGGTGGTTGGGGGCCGCGTCAGACTCGGTTGTCTCGAGCTCGGCACTAGAGTCGTCGCCACTTTGTGATGGCCTCTTCGATCACTTATTAAATCATGATCGGCCGGATCCTCCCTGTGGCATTCGTGTCTGGGAATTTAGTCTACGTGAGGCTGATGGGCGATCAGATATCGGTAGATTTCTGGCAGGACTTGGGCGTGTGGGCGAGACTAGGGGGAGACTGCGCCCGTTGGTAGCAAACATGTGGAGTTGGAATGTGTTTTTTGGACAAAGAGTCACCAAGCGATAAGGCGAGCGTGGGATGATAGAACTGCGCCAGCCTCCTACAATAAGGATAAACCTTGTCACATCGGTAAGCAGCTACCCGCTGCCGTCAGCAACGATATCGACACTTGCTGACCAACACCCACCCACCATCTGATATCATCTCACTATTTAACTATGCGCTTCCTGCGAGGACTGCAGCAGCAATAACCAGTCCTACGGCTCGGGCCTCGTCCGTTGGCCGGCTCACTCACACAGCAGATAGTACGCCCACACGTTAGTCCCTTTCTGGACACCGCCGGTCGCTGCAGGTTGATGGCTTATCTTGGTGCGCCGCAGGAATACAGCTGCAACGAGAGCATTGCATCCCTGCCGTCACGTCCAACACAGGTGCATCTGTAATTGACGCAACGATAGCACTCAGAACCTTCGTCCTCACTGTCGCAACTAACGAGTCCAAGAGTGCACCGTTGGCAAAAGTAACCCGCAGTCGAAATGCCTGGGGCAGTCTTGCTGGAAGCAGGCTTACCACTTAGAAAACACAAGAAATCTTTACTTCCATGGTGGTCATGTCCTGCGTAACCTCGGCTCCATATCAGAATCCACCCGCCCGTTCTGGGGGGCTGGTGCCTTATATCGAGCGGCGCTTATTTCTTGGGCGAATGGCATGAGCTGCGCCCCGTTCGATGGTGCCGAGCATTCCGAAGGCATCGAAGTATGTAACAAATTGCCCTTAGTTGTGCTCTCAGCTGAATATGCGTCCGCTATGGCATACTTGAAGCGTCAGGGCGGGTCCCTTGTATTCTTTGACTCGAACGGCGGCACAGTATCATGAGACGACTGAGTGGACGTCATACGTCTGCTGGTCTTCTTAATACGGATATTATGCCGAAACCTATGCTAAGAATTAAACGAAAGTCGAGGATAGCAGAGCAGTAGGAGAGCAAGATATCCTCGACCGATATAAGAACCGGCAATACGAATGAAGCGCTTCGTTGTTGCTGTTTTTTTTACGGTACTTCATCGTCCACTAACGAAAGAATGACAAAACCAAGACTACATCAAGTGAGAAGGGCTTTCATCGGCGTTGACGATAAGCCATCATCTCTGCTAAACGCTTAGCGAAGGGAATCTGTGGACAACAGGTCAAGGTAAAGGCACACGGAGGTCCTGATGTACCAATCACCGCTCCTAAGGCTTGATTGAGAAATTGACATACGCAACAATGTATACAACACACAGTACTACTGACACTGCTCCATCCCTCGGTTTCTATTAGCCCTCATTGAAACAGGGCGGCTCAGCTGAGGGCGTAAGGCAGCGTGGGGGTTTGAGGATCCTTGGCCGGTTATGCCGGCGCCTTGCACATGTGCAGTCTAATTAGTCGCCGATCCATCGAAACAGACCAATTGAGTGGTAGGAGTCAGCTCCCTTGAGGTTCTCCTTCAACGCCAGCCAACACATTTACCAGCAGACAGGTGGCTGAGCACTCGGCTCGGTGCCTGTTGTTTTTGAATCCCTGGGCTGAGGGAGACCCTGATCCAAACATTAATATTGCCTCTCGAGCCTTTATGTTTTTCCTAATCATATCTCATTCCCTGCTGTCAGAGACTGTTATCGCCTTGCCAGAGCAAACCGTTGTCATAGTTGCTACCCTCCTGGAATATCCATGCCTCTCACCAATTGAAGGGGGTGACACCCCTTGAAAAGTCCTGCACCCAATGCCGCTCGGCGAGTTTTGCCAAGTCGCCTGCTTACTGTGTTGGCCGTACGCTTCGTATCCCATATCACGGGCTACTTCGCCGCACGCACCTGAGCGTGTAGATTCTGCGACACCCCTGAGCACCACTTTTTGTCTTAAGCATTGATAACATCTGAGATTCATTCGGAGTCCGGAGGCAGGGATCGGAAGACTTCCATTTACGGGGCAGCACCTATGAAACAGCACATATATCAACTATCAAACGCATGCAGCTTTGCCCAGGCTAGGCAGACAGCTTTGAATGTATTTGTGAGGATGAATGCTACTGAAGTCATATAAATTACTCGTTTCCCTCATTGGCAATCCTTATAAGTACCCACCGAAGACATTCTCTTCTTTCCTTCTCACTCGCGCACACTAAACATCCACTGTTGTCTGTCCTGTTGCCTACCATGCATATCTCATTTTGGCTACCGGTGCTGGGAGCCCTGCAGACTTTGGCTTTATCTTTTGATCCGTCTCTGATAATTAGGCAACAGAGTCCTGCTGCGGACAACATGACTGCTGCGCGCATCATGGTCCAGCTGGGACCACAGCTTTCCCCCGACGCCAGCATATTTGGTCACAATGATCCTCGATGGACGAATGCAACGCAGCGCTGGCAGACAGCTAATCGACCTGAATTCTTTGTCGTTGTCGAGGTTGGGACAGAACACGACGTTTCTGTAACCGTATGGAACTCCGGCTCTGTCTCTTTTGGTGCTTCCAACTAATGAACACGTATTGTAGGTTAAGCTTGCCAACCTCTTAGGCATACCTTTCCTAGCAGTTAACGGAGGCCACGGTTCCACGAAGACGCTTGGCAGGCTCAAGAACGGCATCGAGATCTCACTGGTTAAACTCAACAACATCAACATTGCTCAAGACGAAAAATCAGCTCTTTTTGGGGGCGGTGTCAATGACGGGCAGGTCATAGATACGCTTTGGGATGAGGGTTATGTTACTGGTAAATTTAAACCCATGCGCTTCTAACAATTACTGTCCTAACCAGCACAGGGACTGGAGCCTTTGCCTGTGTTGGCGTCATGGGCCCTGGACTCGGTGGCGGCCATGGTCGCTACCAGGGGTTCTATGGATTGATCGCCGATATGCTCATCTCTTTGAACGTCGTTCTAGCCGACGGGTCAGCTGTCACGGTATCGAGCACCTCGCATCCTGATCTGTGGTGGGCAATGCGTGGAGCCGGTCACAACTTTGGCATTGTGACCAGCTTCCAGGCTGAGATCCACAAACGGACGGTGGACAAGTGGTTCATTATGGAATTCATCTTCACCCAAGACAAGCTAGAATCGGTCTTCGAGGCACTCAACGATCAGCAAGAGAACGGCGGCCAGCCGAAGGAGTTGATGAACAACATCATCCTTGCTTGGAACATGCAGGTTAGTGAGAAAGAGGTAAGTAAAGCAGTTGACCCGTTCCTCTCTGAAAGCATTCCTTTTCAATTTTACTAAGAACACACTCGCCGCAGCCTGTATTTCAGTTATTCATACAATATGTCGGCACGGCCGAGGCAGCTGCGCCGTACCTGAAACCATTCCAAGACTTGCAGCCTTTCTCTGCCCAAAGCCAATCCATCCCGTATCCGGAGGTACTTGATGCGACTGGCACGGGTATGCACAGCCCCATTTGTGAACTCGGCCATACGCACATGCAGTTTCCTTTTGGGCTGCAAAAACACAACATTACTGCTACCCGCCAGATCTACGATCATTATGCAAATGTCACCTCTGCTCAGCCGTTGTTCAACCAGTCAATTATAGTTTTCGAAGCATGGTCGCTCGAAGGTGTTCAGGCTGTCGATGCGGCGTCTTCCGCCTTCCCCCATCGCGAGGATAAGATTCTGTGGTAAGCATTACCCTTCCTTGGCTTACATCTTGTAGTAGCGGAACTAATGATGGCAGCGATGTTCTTGTAAACTACGAAACAGACAGTTCTCTGGACCAGGATGCCATTGCCTTTGGAAGGCAACTCAGGGAGATCTGGGTACAGGGCCAGCCTGGTCGAGAGCAACATACTTACGTCAACTATGCCTTCGGCGACGAACCCTTGGAGCAAATGTATGGATCCGAACCGTGGCGACTACAGAGACTTCGTGACGCCAAAGCCAAATACGACCCGACCAATGCTTTCCGATTTTATAACCCCATCGTCCCGCCTCGCTGAGCTATTTTATCGGCCACTTGTTCATTGATCCAAGCACTTGGACTTTATTTTCTCAAACCATCGAGCTAGCAAAATAGATGCAAGCTGTTGTCCGTATTTTAAGACTACAGATCTTGGCACGGCTTAATGTAGCATTATTTCTCTGTATATATACAAATAACAAATCAAAGTAGAGTCTTGGGATACAGTACAATGTTTTTGAATTGAGTTATTTACCCTATCGTCTAGTGTAACCCTCTTTGAGATCCTGTTCTCTAATGTTATACAAACATGAAGGTTTGAAGTATTTTGACTTGTAACATTAGATTTAAAATACAAAACAGTACTGTCTATTGAGGTTCTTGACTGCCTAGTTATTGAGTTCAGGTATTGGGTATGATACTTTCCGACGTAAACTTCGACTGCATACAAATATTGAGAGGCTTGAGATCAACTGAATAGGTAAATTCAGCTATGGAAAAACCAAAAAAAAAAAAAAA
>JAMYIC010001042.1:14819-31014 GCA_024112705.1 Microcera coccophila
CCCAAACGACCACAGCCAAGTTGAGCATTCTTACCCCTGAGTCTAACCCTTGCGCTCCTGCGTCTGCTCTGCTACAGCACGATGAAGCAATCGGGACATCTCTGATAGGCATCCGGCGAAGAGATCGGCAGTGCCGACATCTTGTTTAGCTGAGTCATGCGAAGGCTCAAGATCAATATAATTCATCTCTGGGTAAAGGTTGCTTCCTCTGTGACTTTCGGGCTAATTGTAGTAGGCGTCATTGAGGAGCTTCCATCATCCGAAGGTCCCTAAGATTGTTTTACAGCACTCCGATCAACGAATGTCGCTGTCTCAAGGAAGATGCGTTTGGCCAAGTCGCCCAGACTTCGAAGCGTATCCAAATTTCCCTAGCGGACTGATACGTAGAATGTAAGTGAGGTAATAAGGGTTGTATTTAGATGATGATCTCTTGCCCCTCTGTGGAAGCCTCTCCTTTTGAAGGAGAGCTTCCCACTCGGGGGCGGACTATCTATTACCCAGGGTCAGGTGACCCCCTTCTTCCTCACGCATCACGGACGGTTTCTAACAAGTTGTCCGCCAACATGGCGTTGCTGCGAGCTGGTGTTGTAATCATGATTATGTCTTGACAAAAAGGTCAGCGTTAAAGTAACAAAAAAGGAGATTGCCGGAGAAGGGGAACGTACTATCATCCAATTTCTAGAGCCACCGTTGGCGAACTATTCGCCAGCTCGAGGGAAGACTCTGCTAAGACAGCGTATCATCAGAACCGGGGGCTCTTCGTTCTGCCCCTCCCGACCGCCTAGTTTGACGTTGGTTGTAACAAAAGGAGTATATATATGGACCTGTGTCAGCTAACCAGATACCCAAACCCTGCTACAAAACGGTCTCCGCGTTGCGACACATGACGTTATTGTAACTTCGGTTCTACATTCTCAACCCCGCTTCCAGCAATTCTCTCACTTGTCGAGCCAGTTCAGCCTGCTCCGATCGCGCTCTTGGACATCACCATGACAATGTACGGTACAAAGCTCCCATACCGACAGACTGAGGCCGACCAAAAGTATTTCGTTATAGGTCCTGCCTGGGGGCCAAATGAAGTACAAGACCTTTTGGATCGGAGTCGGACCGGCGACCTGACTGCCTTCTACATCCAGCCGGTAGTCCTCCTTCAGGCCATCGATCCGGCTAGTGGCGACTCGCTTCTGCATATAGCTGCTCAGTTGGGTTCCCTGGACACCATCAGCAAGGCCATGCATAGCTTTGGTCCCGATAAACGCCGCTGGTCCGTGTGGGCACGTCATGCCTTGCTTGTCCATCAAAATTATAGCGGCGATACAGCACTTCATGTCGCTGCGCGCTCGGGCAATCAGGACCTCGTAACCATGCTTTATCGACAGATCGTGGGACACTGGTCGGCATTTTACCCCGAGGAGATGGTCATGGACGATGGGCCACCAGAGGATTTTGTCTATCCCGATGATGTCGACGACGACGAATCTGCGGCTGGATTACTACTTCTGATCACCAAGAACAATATGGGGCGCGATCCTGCCGCCGAGGCACGATATGCCGGTCATGATGATATAGCGCAGTGGTTAGATGATATAGTACTGAGGCTTGATCGAGATGGAACCCGGCGGATGGAAGCTAATGTGGCCAAGATGGTTGCGTCTGTAAAGGAGGATAATTGGCACGACCTGATGGAGGAACGACAACAGCAACAACAACATTAACGATAACGACGCCTTGTTTTCGGCAGACTAAGGTTACCATGTCATGTCTCATTGTCCTCCATAGACGCTGATAGCGATACGAAAACATCGACTGAAGGTCATGAATATTCATAACCTATCCCTAACCCTGAGCTGTGAAGCCCGAGTAGGACTCTACCTGCTATTCCTCGTCATCTTGATCGCTATGACGTGTGTAGTCATATGCAACGGCAGCAAGAGTATAAGCCTCGGGGTTTCGGGATGATATCGGAGGTCCAATACCTATTTTTCAAAAGCATCTTTCTTCCTCTCGATTTAGTCTCAATCTGAATCGCTACTCGAACTGGAGCTAGAACCATGGCTTTTCCCGCCCTTTTTTGCAAATTTCACATCGGGGATATATAGCCTGATCAGATCGTGCTGCCCTCCATGATCCGCCGCGCGACACGTCCATCCCTTATCTAGACATTTCTGGCACGTATCCCAATCCCCGTGGTTACAGATAGCACAGTGGTAAAACTCCCCTCGGATCTTCTGGTCACAGAGGTCGCAATAATACTTGGGATACACCTTGACCAAGTTATGTCTTCCCTTTCCGTCGCAAGTTTGACCCTGGGCAATACAGTCCCGGCAGACGTCGTAGTCACCTCCGTCGCATTTCTTGCAGTGGGCGTAGGGTCCGCTAATCGCTTGATCGCAGACGTTGCACTCGAGGCCGACGTTCATATCGGGATATTGGCCAAAGTCGGCGAAGTCATCTGGGATGCGGCCGTGGCGCTTCTTCGCCTTGCGTTTGTCTATACAGCACAGTTAGACTAGCGCAGACAACGGTGGAAGGAGAATGCTCTTACCGATTCGATCTTTGATAAAGTAGCCCGCTACGCCGCCTGCAGCGAATCCACCAGCTGCCGCAAGAAGAACCTGCGAAGATGAACTTTTGCCTTCTTTTTGCAGGCTTGGCCGGACGTCTGCTCCTTGATACGCGTAGGTCGGTTGGCTTGGGTGAACTGAACTCTGATCCTGGACTCGGTTGATGCTGTTGAGACCGCCCGAGTAGGCTGGCATACTTGGAAGAGGCGGCAGATCGGAAGGAGCCTGCCACGAACTTGTGCCCGATGTCTCGGCGTAGTACCATTGTCGATGATGCTCTGACCAGTGCGCAATCCAGCGGGGAGGTCTAGGGCAGGGAGTAGCATACGGGCCGCCCGAACCACTGTAGGGCGCGAGAGCTACAAGCTGAGATTGGGCGCAAGGGCCGCCAGGGGGGCTCAGGATAGAGCCTGATGACGACGGTCGCAGTTGGTAGGGTGGCTGTTGCAACGTATGCGAGGAAGAACTATAGGCAGACGTTCCTTGGGGATTGTAAGGCTGTTGTTCAGTATAAGATTGCGGTCCATTGTATGGCTGGTATCCGGAATTCTGCTGCTGATGCCCGGGGTTGTATGGTGGCTGTGCTCCAGGATATGGTTGGTGGTCGTTGTTCTGGTAGCTCTGTTGGCCCTGGTACTGGTTTGAGTAGGGGTTGGCTGGGTATGATGGATTATAAGGGCCGTACGCCTGCGACGGAGGTTTGGGTGAAGCTGTGATACCAGTCGGCTTAGCATAGGTTGCATAGAGCGAGCACTGATCCAGCCCTGACTTACCTCCCTGTTGTTGCTCTTGTATTTGGTCACCCAGGCTCAGCCCTTCAAAGTCTTTCTTGAACTTATTTAAGAATGACATACTGGCAACTAATGGATGGTGTTTCTCGTCCAACTGCAGTTTACCACTCTACAAACAAAATGTTTGACGGAACTGGGAGGGGCAGCATCAAATACTGTTATTTGGCGAAATTGAGGTGCTGTAGGGTCACAGAGAGGCCTATGGAATACAGCCACCGACTTGTCATACATCAGCTTAGCTTTATAAGTTAGGTAAGAATCGCGTAGGAAGCCCGTTGGCTTGCGTTGCTACTTTTAGCCAATGTGGGCAAATTGCGCCAGCACGCCGCAGACTAGCTTGAACACTAAGATGATGCGGTAGTCAAGTCCCCCATCCATTGGGGCTGAGCAACTGGGTCATCAGCCCTATTCCATGTCGATTTACAGCATATAGCTAGCTTGGACAAAAATAGAGCTTAGATAAGCCCAGAGGGTTTAGCTAACCAATTTCGTATGTAATTTTCAGGGGGAACCAGGGATCAAGCGGTCCCGCTCTCAGAATTGCTGCGGATTTTTGGAGTGCGTAAAAGGCATAACAGGTGTCGTACGGTGCGCACCTCTATCGTTTCAGGCATACGTTCTAGTAGTTGAAGGTGTCTCGTTCTCTAGATGGCTATTCTCATGAGAGAGAAAAGTGGCGTTGCCGCTGCGCTCACTGATAAAACTGCGCTTACTTCAACAGCAGGTATTAGCTGGAGACCATCAAAGGATACACCAGTAAGTGTGCTGGGATAGGTATTATCTTTTCCAGAGATTCCGAGACGTTTCATATAAATCAAACTCATGCGAATCTGAATTATATACTAGTTGAGCATCTTCCTCAGCAGCGGCGTAATCATACAGCGCGACGTAACTTTGATACATTTAATTTATATAATAATGTTCCTGTTGTCCTGACTTTCGGCTGACAAAAGTAGCTAGGTAGTCTCAAGTCTCTTAATCTATCGTACGGACCAATAGTTTACTTGCTAGAGGATTGTGTAACAAGATTAATTAGGTATCATTTACTCTCTCTCGGTTTTTGTTTAGACTGAAATAGCGAAGGAGACGATTGTATTAGTAAATAAACTTACTTTTAAGTAGCAGTATTTGACGTTTAAAATAGTAAACATATGTAATGAAATTGGCATGGACTATTTAACGCTGCGGCTTTAATGGTGCTGCAAGGTCCTTCACCACATACATGTCGCCGTCTACTTCGACGACGTCCGCGGAACACCGAAGGGTTCTCATAACCTCGTCGTCAACGTGTTCTCTTAAATTCAATAAGGATTCTTGCCAGCAGGTTCGTTCAAAATTTGCCAACCGTAGCAGACAGTCTTTACTCTGCACTTTCTAGTCCCTTTGGTGAAACCCTTCCTTAACGGCTTCATCAAAGAACTCGACAAAGTTAGCGCTATTAAGGCACCGTTCGATGTGATCCCTGGACATTGAAGACAAGTCGTTCAGCTGTCGACATCTGGTAGCAAGATGTTGACAAAAGTCTTCCGTTATATATCTCGGAACGGCCCCTTTTAAAGCATTCTTAGCAGGGAGATCGACGATGCAGAGCAGGAAGACGGTGGTAAGTCGAATGCCGATAGTATGTGATTGTGTGCCACGGATCCAATCAAAGTACGTTTTTTGTCCTTGAAAGCATGACCTTTCTTCCGTGCTATCCCGCTGAATCATAAGGAAGCCATCTTCAAGATGGGTCAGCATCTCGATCAGACATGTTTCCAGATGCTTAGCGAGCCAACCTTGCAACCACTCCTCGGATTTCGAAACCTCTGAATGGCCCAGAAAATAGTTCACAAATCGGCCGATGATGTCTTCAAGTTTCATGAAAACCCTGCAATCCAAGCTTTGCGGACATGGACACTGTTTGTCAAAATGCTCTTGCTTTGATGAGTCTGCGGGTTTGTGCGCACAAAAGCGACGAACAAGCCGCTCAAGGGTTGGCACATGATCCATATATTTCTCCTTTACCACGCCGTCGATGAGCTCATCAATTTGACAAATGAGCACACTTACTACCATCATGTCTCTTTGCACGGCTATTGGCAAAGCCCCGACTGCCGTTACAGACAGAAAGCCACGGAAACGAAACAAACTTGAGATACGGGCCTTCGTGTGCATGCTGTAAGGGGAGAATGTCTTCTCTAGCTTGCTTCAATAATGGCAAAAATTGCAGAGACTGTAAAATAACCAGTTCAGACTTCCACGGTGGCCAGGACTGGAAGTTTGGAAGTGCAGAAAAGAATTTGAGATGAGACCTGAGTTCATGTTGAGAAATTCCAAAGACATCTTCTGGCAGGCTGTCATATGGCGGCGGTGATGAACACTTCTCGGCTGCCTTCGCCGCGGCCACGTAGAGAGAGAGGGATGAAACATCATGAGGGTCGGGTTCTTGAATGTAGGCTGGTTGATCCGGACTCCAGTCACTCCAAGCATGGTAGAAGAAAAAGTTCTACCCTGACAAATGGTTGTGTAGATCCGAACGGCCAGTTCCCTGGTCCAGGGCAAATGATGGAGCATCGAAATAGCCAACAAAGCATACGAAGTTCCATCGTCGCTTTGATCATCTATAAGACGATTCAAGATATCCAGTAAGATTACAGGAATTCGTTCCCGTATCAAGCTTGCAGGGAACGGCTCGATCTCGAGTTCGCCGCTCTCCAGACGCCGTGTAAGTTGAACAAATACCTGGGCTAAAAGGAGCATTTCGTGCTATTTCGAGTCATTCCGTGTTTGGATTAGGCTTTGCCGGAGCGACGATGAAGCAGATTTCCACATACCGCACGAAATTTGACTTGACTATCATCGTACAACCGAAGCCAAAAGAGTTGCTGACGCTTCTATCTGTTCAGTATGTCGGAGTAAGTCCGACGCTCGTAAAATAAACTGCAAGGTCAGACAGGTCAAGTTGAAAGTCAACGCTGGTATCCAGTTTGGCAGGGTGCCCGTTTGTGGATATGCCGATTAGTCCAAAAGGTGACTCTAAAACGATAACTGCGTCAATCAGTTAGCGCTTGGGTCAAACGGTGGCCAAAATAACGATATTTGATACAGATGCGATGCTGCAACACAGTGACAGTCTGCTGCGTTGCCCTCGAGATTATCTTACCTTCACCGTTGATGAGATTCAGAATTTGTCCGTCCCGGGCAAGTGAGTCGAGACCCAGTTCCTCCTTTGTATATCCAACATCCAACAGTGTGGTTATGACCTGGTATAATTAGCCTCCTGGTCTTACAGCTGTGTTATCTTGTGATACGTATTTTGTAGGTGGTGTGTTGGGAGTTTGTTGGAGGCGTCAAGGGCCAAGCCTATTGGAAATGACCGTAGCCACATTCCTCGGTCTTCCCGGCTCCACACTGTAATGTACATAGTGGGAACAGCACGGTTGGGATGCCTAAGACATCCCTGTAGCACTCTTTTAGGTAGAATCGTCAAGGATCAATTCAACCAGTCGTTATAACCCCAGGTGTGCATCGCCAATAGAGTTGTATTGGCGACGCTGATCTCTTGCCCCTCTGCAGGAGGCTCCCCTCTGAGGGATAGCTCCCCGCTCGGGGGCGGACTATCTATTACCCAGGGGGTCAGGTGACCCCCTTCTTCTTCTTTCACACGCATCATCTTGATTGTACACCTACCCAAGCGGCTTCAAGACTTGATTTGCGGTATGGAGTTCGTACGGCCCGTTCGTTTCCGTTGGTCAGATCCCACTTGCCAGCCCACGACGGCAAAGCTGCCGCAATGAAATGGAGTTGGTGCTCGGTCTTTGCGGCCATTTCGACGATGCAACCTTCGCCTATAGTTGCTTGCCTCTATGCAATAAGTTGACGGCGACTAAGAATGATTTTAAACTGGAATTGTTGGCTCCGTTGAGTAATCTTTTTCGGTGCAACTGACGCCCAGCGTTCGGCCTAATTCATAACAGTTTAATAAATGGCAGTGTATGCGGAGACACAGCTGTTTTGGGTGTCGTGCATAATCTTTGCCTCAACTCTTCACCGCTTCGCCCACTAATTAAAATGGCGCTCACTTCAACACCTTTCAAACTTGAGTCTTTGTTATCAATGCAGTGCTACGTTCGTCTCCGCCTAACTGCCCACCTGGGAAATAGTGTTGCTTGCTACCTGAAGGATGATAGCGTTGAGACTACTACGCAGAAAGCCATCTTACCTACTCACTAAACAACAGGAACATCAGCTGAACAGATCCGGTCGGTCCTCCATATCAAAGGTGACAATGGCTAGTAACATCGTGGACGTCACATTTGACGAGCTAGAAGCCGTAACTCATTCAATGGCCTACGTCTTCCCTAGTGGAACTCTATGGGATGTTGCAGCGTTGGCTCCAATCAAGCCTCCTTGCGTGGCAACGTCCGTTGTGGAGTTGAAATTTCCAAAGCGCAGCATTTACAATTGTTCGTCGAAGAGGCACTACGCCCTCAATAAATGACGCAATAGCGTTGTACTAGACATGAGTTCATTGAAAGCAGCGATCAAGCGAGATTAGTCTGTCGCAAACAGACGCGCAGTTGAATGGAGCACGAGACAAAGATAAAGAGCAGACGACCGCTAGCTAGCTAAACAATGCACACATATTCACACTGCTCGCTCGTGGCACTAATTACCCCATAATGTATTCTTACGAGCAGTTCCTTCTTGCTAGCTTTCCGGTCTTGAATAAGCATTATGAAACTCAATACACAAACCTCAACAATGTTGAAATTGCCCATCGAAAGGCACTCTTTTTCATCTCCACCGAATGCAATGTCGAGTTTGGAATCATGGCCGAAGCCCATTTCCCGGGGGATCCGTCAAAGTCAGTCTATGGGATCCCTTCCAGTTACGAATCCGCAGTGCTATACCCATTGTTGAAAAGCGAGGGGATCGGAAGGGGGGTTAGGAAGACCCTAGAGGACATTTTGTTATCTCAAAGGTCTTCGGGGGGAACCTGGAATTTCTTTATCCGCCAGCGCGACTCAGACCACGATATTGTCCCCGATGATGTGGACACCACGTCTTGCGCCTTGATGGCTCTCTATCATGCCGATCGCATCACACACGAGGAATTGCGCAAGGGGGCAGCGTTGGCCCTCGCATCCACCGTACGGTCAGACGACAACATCATCACCACCTGGATCGGCCAGTCGGACCAGAAAGTAGCCCTGCAAAGATACATGAAAGTTCCCAAAGTATGCGTCGGATGTACGCTGAATTTTCTCTGGCTGCTGGCTGAGGCTGGATTGGACACTGCACCGGACGTTATGGGCTCGGTAGACTTTGTTGGGGAGATGATGGACACTCTGCAGAGCTACCAGAAGGGAGTGACCGAAGTCCCAGGACTGTGCTATTACCTCAACCGGCATATTGTCTTTTTCTTTCTGAGCCGGTTCCTGGCGCGGAGCCAGCACGCGAATCAGCTCTACGGCTGTCGTCTTCGCGCAATCATAGCCTCTGAGTTGCAGCAAGCCACCCAGAGAGACTGCCTCGACATGGACGCACAGGATATTGCAGCATGCATCCTCGCAACGACAACACTGCAGATGCATGTCTCCGAGATGAGCGAGGTCAGGGCGCAAGCCAGGAAGAATTGCGCCATCCTGATGCAAAAACTTCTCGAGCTCCAGGAAAATGATGGTTCATTTGAAAAGGGTATTGTTTACAAGTGGAACAGGCTAGGTTATTACAGTGGAAGCAAAATCTTTGCGACGACGCTAGCAGTTCATGCTATCGGGGTAGTAGGACGAGATATTACCAAGGATCTATTGTAGAGCACTACAAGGATTCTATTAATGAGGTGTCAATGGCTCCCTTGATTGATGGCTCTTTGCGATTGATACTGGGCCCTCTCCAGGACGGAGACTTGGGATCGTGGAACATGGGTTGGGCTCATACCATTCTGGTTTCTGTTGAAGTGGTATGAGAATGTTCTCGCCTCGGATAGCTCGCTGGCGTGAGGGGGAAAAGGTTTCTGTAATGAGACCCGTTAATTAACAGAGCTACGGGAGAATAAAATGCCGGCATGCTTGGTCAGATGAAAATGCATCCCTGTTTCCGGACATGTGGGAGAATCACATGCCACTTATGGTTATGCTCCGAGGGTCAGTGGTTGGCTTACCCTCAAACGTCATTCACTTATCAATTTGACATGGATGTGGCAGCATTGTAAGGAGTGAAGCGTCCTAACTGGGTCCCGAGGCAGATAGCCCACCAACAACCATCGCATATCTGGAGATCGCGATCTGAGGTGCTGCATCAGGGATTGAAAGTTGCAGTTACGGATTAGTATCATTCCGTGGTGCCCGATGTAACTTGGACAGTTCATGTCTTTGTTCTGACCCTGGCTACTTCTGACTGCATGATGCATCACAGAGGGGTCAGGTATCCTGACGAAATCCTACATCATTACGGCATGTTGCTTTCTAAGCGTACGTATCAGGCCTGATGCAGGAGCTCAGCCGTATATTGCAGAAGGAGGGACGTGGCCCAGCTAAAATGCCTTCATCGTTTCTAGGGATTACATCAACATGATGCTTGACCTAAACCTGTCACCTGGCTGCCAGCAAGATCAGCATCTCATGTAAGCTAGGTAGCCCCGTTTCTTCGTCCCGCCCAGGATCCCACTACTGGGTGAGCTTGAGGAGCCAGTAGTGCTAGAGCACTCTCAAAAACGGATTCAAGAGGTCAGCCAAATCCCCAAAGCTGTAACCAACCTCCCTAACTTTGCGTAGATATGCTCAAGCGTGCCCCGGTGGAACGGCCAATTCACTACGAAAGCAATGATATACTTTTACCGTCGTCTGACGTGCGCCGAGCACCAGACGGCGGCGCACATGCGGATCATATATGCTCTAGCTACGGCAGCAGAGTACGTGTGCGCAAATGCTATCATCATCGACGATATCGTGGATGTCTCAACTACTCGCGACGGTAGTTCTTCTTGGAACATCAAAAACCCCCGTACGTTTACAGCGGACTGTGCCATCTTAATTGAAATGGCTAGATTAATCGTCCGGAGTTGTGTCCCAGATGCATTGCCGACGAAGAAACAAATCGTCGACGTATTCGATGGGTTCATACAGAACTGCGGATATTACTGGTGTTTACCGACATTCGTTCATTCTCACGCAGTGCATAAAGAGAGCCCCAGACCATGCCCCTTTCCAGTCCGCCAAATTACTCGCGATACTGTGGCCGCACAAGAGTACCTACGGGCCTCTCAATATTTTTGGTTCATGTTCGAGGTTGCTCGCTTTGCATCATGTCACACTGGCATACGACCCGGTGACTTACAAGTTGTTCGCGAGCAAGTGTTCCGCGTTGCGCAAATATGCTGTTGCATAGACGATCTACGAGATATGCCTCATGCACAACAAGTCCCGAATGACATTACTGAGGGAGATGTCTCTGACATCATGTCTGGAGTTTTGCACAACTCCTTCTTATTAGCAGTTTTAGAGATAGCGTGGGAAGGCACTGGCGAATTGGGAACTCAGCGGCGTGAGGAAATCTTCCAGACATTGCAGCAGAATTATGGGACGCTCAATTTGGAAGATGCTCGCTGTGTCTTCGCTTTATATCAGAAACACAACGTTCATCAGCGCGTCAAATCTATGATGCGCTTAATTGTGGCAGAGTACATGGAAGCGAGGGATTCTCGTTCTCACCTCAAGATGCCGCGAGATGTCCTACGGCATTTGCTCAGCTTTGTCGTTCTTGGTGATGGTGGCCAGGAAAGGTTGAAGGAAGAAATGAAAAGACTTATGGTCGACGGACACACAGGACTCCCAGAGAAGGAGGCCTACGCCATCGATCTTATCGACAAACTCTGTTAATTTCCATGGGGCTTCTATCATTACTACTGAAGAGCCTGTTGTTCCTTGCAGGCGCAGCTTTACGATTGCCAGTATGTACCCCAGGCAGTAAAAGAAGTGTACATGTTGCCAAGCCCATCGGTGCAGTTGCTATGCCTGCTTGCGGTTTGTCGGTTCGTTCTGTAATGTATGGTTTGGGCTCTGCTGGCTGCTTAGTTCGTTACGCAAATCCTCGGATACTTGGAATTTCAGACCAGCAACTAGCATACACTTTTTTCGAGGATGCTTCCTTATTTGTTTCACTCGACACTCGAAAGATAGTTAGCTTGAACGATGTGGGCGGTGAGTAAAGCGTGTCACAGGTAGCATCACTGCCCCGACTAGGACGATCACAGTTGTGGCATGTATATCCATCATTATGAGCGGAATAGACGCTATCATGGTCACAGATGCCACCAGCCAACCCAGTCGCGACTGTTGCAGCTGATGCGGTGTCATATTGTCGGCCGTTCCGCTCCAGCAATCGAGGTCCAGAGTAGTTTCCCGCGGCGCAGAATTCATATTTAGACCAAGGCATTACGGGGACAGGTTGGGAAGCCCCAAGTGTGGACATGGATCAATCGAGAAGGAAATGAAGGGCAAGTAGATTTGGGGGTTCCAATAACACTCGAAATCAAATCAACTTCGCATGTGATAAATGATGCATTCAATCAAGCAAGGGGCCTTTGATTCACATGGAGTCCCGACATGCTGAGAAGGTTGAAACAAACCGGTCGCTGTCTTGCTTCCCATTCTTGATCTCTCGAACCCTTCGCAAGGCAAAACATTAGAACAGATGCAGCACCCCGCAAAAATCCTCCAGTTGAATGCCGATGATGGGAGTGTGCGGCTTGTGAGGCTAGTCGGCAAGCCGCCATCCCCGGATCGTATTGATATTACAAATTGGGCTAGTTCTGCGCGCATGCAACAGACGGATATGAGCCACCCGAAAGACAATAGTGAATCAATCCAATCTGCCATTGTTGACGACTCTGACGTCAAATATGCAGTCAAAAATGGCAGCGGAGTTGACACACAGAAACCGCTCGTCATAGACCAGGAGAAGAAAACGATTTACTGCGGCAATTGCGGCGGAAGTGATCTACAGGTTATCTACCAGTCCCGGGACTGGCATTCTGCGCCCGAGAAGAGGGATTGTGCCATTCACTGGCCAGTTGGAATCTCACTGTCGACAAAGCATAACATGTTTTCCTATTCAGTGGAGTATCATTTACAAGAGATGATGTATAAGTTTAGACAGGCAATAGTATTGCTGGGACGTTTACCATTACCCAGAAACGAAAGTTGAAAAGGTACCTATACCTACCTTCTATGCGCGATTTTCACATTCCTTTCCGTCGTGACTTGGTTGTCCCCAGATGACGTTCCAAGGGATCGGGTAATAAATCTAGATATCCCCCGCACTGTTACATCGCAGCCACTTCGGAGAGAAAACCCTGGCATGGTGAGACACAAGTCGTGGTAGGGTATTATCCTCTAGCTGAATTGGAAAGCCAATGTCTTGGAGTTGATATGAATCATCAATAGTTCCACTCAGTGACATCCAGGGAATAGGCACTTCGTATTCGCCTTGGAAGTCGCCTTGGCAGGGAGTCTAATACTTCTGCACGAAAGCGGATTCCTCAATCGTAGTACATAGATAGGTCGCAGCGGAGTGACGCGAGCTCGCATGTACCTACCGGGGGTATATCAAGCATGGAAACATGGAGAGCCCATACTTCACTACAGCAACAGGATGAACGACTCGGCAGAGGCGGGTTAATGCGCCGACAACAGTGTCAATACATGGCCAACTATACTATTCTGGTCTAGGTAAAGTGACCCGTCTACTCACTCCCGCCTCATGACAGAGCAGATCCACGACCCCCCGGACGACAAGGCAACGATGCGTCCCCCGCTGGCCCTCCAGATCCCGAGGCCGAGTAGTTTGCCATTGACGACGTGATACGTGCCGACAAGAGGATACCGCACTATACCCTCCGATGCGCGTAGCACAAGATGATACTCGCGCTGCGTGATTCGACGCTGCACCACGCACGACACGCCGGGAACCACCTGAGCCGATGTGAGACCCTGCAGTCGCGCCGTCCACTCCGATGCTGTCAGTTCGTCGCCAAACGCGATGCCGTCGCCCTTGCCGCTGCGAATCGGCTTGAGGATGTACCCCTGTCGCAGCTCCGGCGAGGCGAGCGAGGCTTGGATGAGGGCGTTCAGCTCGTTGGAGCCGGGCAAGATCGTTTCCGTCACGCCGCCGTCCAAGACCTTGGCTTGCATCGGCGTCAGCACGCCGCGGGCCACCAGCCGCGGCATCTCCTGCCTCACGATGCCAAGCATGCGTTTGTCGTGTACGAGCAGCACCGTGCGCATGTCGTTGAAGCATCGCAGGCTGAGCTGGCGCCGCATCTCGGGCTCGAGCGCCGCGAGCTCCCGCTGATGCAGCTCCAGCCCGACTTGGTGCACCTCCTCCCAGACCTCGCCGTTTTCGGCCGCCAACGTCCAGCTGTTGGTGTCCGGATGAACAGGACGATCCGTGACGACGCAGCAGAGTCGATAGCCGCTCTTGCAGCGCGCGTCCGGAAACAGTCTCAGGTCGGCTGGCGTGATGAGGCGCGGCCTGGTTCCAAAACGGCGCCACACCGCATCGACAAACATGTGGATGTCGATGCCGTTTTCCGCGCCCTTGAGCAGGTGCAGGGGGTACCTTGGCTGAAATAGGTCGAACAAGCCCTGCAGGGTCTATGGTTCGTTTCTCGCGCGTTAGCACCTACGGGACTGACCGCGCCTGACGGGGCACAGGGACAAGGGTCTTAGTTACCATCTCAGGGTCGGTGGCGCCGATCAGCTCACCCTCGGCCTCTTTTGCGTTCTGGTCAATGGCTTCTTGACCGTACGCCACATGCATGAAGCCATTGAAGGAGAAGCGCGCGTTGATCTCTGTGACGCGGTAGTTCTCTGTGCGGTGCTCGTCCTCCTCCACCAAAAAGTCCGGCCGCCATGACCCCAGACACTGCGAGAACCGCGGCAGGTTGCCAAGCACGACCTGGCCTTCAATCCACTGCGACACGTCAGGTTGCGTCCCTTTTTGATGGGTTCGGTTCCGAGAGCTCAAGGCGCGCAAATACCTGCAACAATTCCTCCTCCTCCGCCTCTAGGGGCATTCGCGAGGGAAACCGGGCCTCGCCATCGGTCCACCAGCGCTGCACAATATCTATCATGGCCGCCGTCAGGGCCCCATGTAGATCTTGCAGCTGCTGCTGGTGATGGCCGCCGACGAGCACGGGGCGCGGACATCCGCTGCTGTGGAAGCCGTGGTGCCAGAGATTCTCAGGGCATAGCCGGAGCAGCGTGTCCTTGTACTTGACCTCGTCGAGCGTGTAGGCGGCCGTGTCGATGCCGTGGCGTGCGACGGGCGCGAAGCCTTGAGGCCGGGCGCTGACGCGGATTTGCGCGAGTTGATCAGCGTGCATTTTCGTCAACGGGATGGGGGAGGGGGGATGTGAAGATGATTGATTCGAGAGGATAGATGTCTTGAGGTATGAACTATTTATGTGAGCAAGCAAGGATGGCTGGCTGGGTGCAGTGGTGTGTCACTTGGACTCGGACTACTCTGGGTCCGAAGCTAGTTCTGAGACCTGCTATGGACAAATCCTTGTAGTCTGTAACTGTGTGTTCGTATTTTGAATGGATCATTCTCCGAGGTATTCTTTGGTTGGGGAGTGGAACAGGAGAGCGTTGCAGGAATTTGTTATATATAGCGAATGCATCTCGTCCACGTCGCTCGTGTGTCTTTTGAAAAAAAAAGTCCAGAGTCCCGTGAGAGGCCTTGGTTGATCTCAGTTGTCTACTCCATCATCATCCCGTGTTGCCCGTCATGCATCGCTTTGCGCGTCTTGCCTACCGCCCCCTGCATTCCTTCACCACGTCTCCCTCTGTTCCTCGTCAGTCCCTCCGTCGCCATGCCACAATGGCCTCACAGCCAACCTCCAAGGTGCTGGACGCGCCCTCTCTCTCCTGCGCCCAGGACCGCGGCCACGTCGGCGAGGTCTCGTCGCACCTGGATCGTACCGGGATGCTCAAGATCCGCCTGGGCTTCCGAGACGACGACAGCGACTACCTGAGACGGCTGCTCGTGAGCCTGCATGAGCAGCACAACCACCTATTACCCATCTCGCACAGCGCGACGTGTGGCTGGTTCTGGGATGTGCGGCCCACAAAGGACAACTTCCTTGCCGGCAATCACCAGGCCCGCTCGGAAACAATGGAGAAGTTCCCTTGGCACACCGACTGCAGCTACGAGGACCCGCCGCCGCGGTACTTGGCACTGCAGGTTCTTCAACACGATCGCTGCGGAGGTGGCACATTCTCTGCCCTGGATGTCAGCAGGCTCAAAGAGTTGCTGTCGCCCACGACCCAGACGGCGCTGGAAGCTCCGGAGTTTCGCATCGAAATACCGCCCGAGTTCATCAAAAACCCAGAGCGGAGACACATCACTGGCAGTGTCTTTGTGTCGAGCCCTGGCTCGCAGACAACCATGATCCGCTTCAGGGAGGACATCCTGACGCCGCTGACAGACCGGGCGTCACGGGCATTAGAGGAGCTCAAGACGGCGTTGCGGAGAGAGGAGGTACAGACTCGTTTGACAGTACATCTCGAGTCATCGGACTTGCCAAAGGGCTCAATCATCCTCATGGACAATCGCCGCTGGCTGCACGCGCGGAGCGACATCAAGGACCCAGAGCGCCATCTCCGACGGGTCCGATGGGACGCATGTCCTTTTGGAAAAATCTCCGATCAGGGTGTTTGAAATAGCCAGAGGCGTACGGATAGAAACAGATAGCTAAATGGATTCAGTCGCTCAATCTCGAATAAGCCAGGTTTCTGTCTGACGTTTGACAAACGCCCCAATGTGTCCAATGTTAGTGTCCAGGGGGGGGGG
>JAMYIC010001042.1:31146-58315 GCA_024112705.1 Microcera coccophila
CAACAACTGCCGTCCCGCCTTTGTCCCCCACTTGGTCCATCGATCCATTCTCCAGCCGTCATTTCCAAGACTCAATCATTACCGTCCGATGGCGCCATGTCAGCCCAGTTTCTGATTACTATTTGGAAGCCGTGAAATTAACATCGCGACCTGAGTGTAGATGCAGAGCTAAGTGGACTGCCCGAGACCCGCGGCCGGATAAGCTGACTGCCGGTATTTACCATCGACGGGGCCTGCAGTGTCGGGTGGGGACGGTCTCAATAGTCCCTGTCTCCCCTCCTTCAGTAATGCCAAGACTGTCTTGGTACCTTGATACGGGCTACAACGGGGATGAAAAGCTAATGTCTTGTCGTACATGTGGCGCGGTAGATGTTTCCCGAGATGGAACTCAAGATGAATCGGTGACGAGATCAACCAACGAAGAAAATACCTCATTACCCGCTTCAATGCACACTGTGTTTACCATGGCTGAGCTGAACTGACATCTCAGACATCATTCGGTGCCAATTTTGTGCTCGTATACCTATAAGAGTGTTGTTAACCTGTAGCTTGAGACATTATGCAACCCGGTCTCAGCCATTCTCTCCAGCCACCACGTGAACCTCGACGACCCATCTCGTATCCAATTACCGACAATGGCTCCCAGCATCATGTACTCGCTCAAAGACGTGCTGTCCGTTGCCAGGATCCACCCTTTCTATTCCCAAGCGCAGTACCCGCCTGATGATGATGCCATATACACTGCAAGAGAGCAAGGCATGTTGACCATCGGGGAACCTGACCTCAAGGCACAGCCTCTTCTTCGTAAAAAAGATTTGTGAGTCGCGCGGACAAGACTAAAACTCGGTCTAATTGTTCCAGGTACACCATTATTGAACGGCTTGTCAATGACACCAGCCCTGGAAACAACTACCGCCACAATGTCTACACCAGCGTCACCGGTGGCGGGAGCATTCTGTCAAGGCCCTTGTTCTTTGCGACGGATGCGCTTGAGAACCGTCGACAAAGAGCCTATTTTGGCGATTTCCTTCGGACTACGGGTCTGATCAAGCGCGGTGACTGGGTTCTAACGACCCATTGCGGCGGTCAGCTCTATAGGTAGGTCATCGGTATAGAATGGGGTTGGTGGCAAGGGCGTCACTGACGGAACATGATCTAGATCGTTGGACTTGATATTGGAGATCATGGAGAACGCGGGTGCTTCTGTTCTGGCTGCTGGAAACCACAGTCCTCCCGCGGCAACTGTTCGCCTTTTGCAACATTTCAGCGTCAACGTCTTGACGGGTGATAGCAGCCAGATCGTATCGGTCATCCATCATATTGCAACCCTGACGGAGGGGAAAGACAAGATCAAGTTGGACAAAATCATCTACACATCAGAAGGACTCACCGCGGCGCAGAGAGCGCATATCTATGCAGTTCTAGGTCCAGTTAAAATCTGCTCCGTGATAGGAAGTGCAGAAGCCGGACCGTACGGCGTGAGTAGCCCCGATCTCACGCCTACAGATCCGGCTGCGAGCCATACCGACTTTATCATCGACACCCGCATGACCTTGATCGAGATCATCCCTCTCTCTCACACCGAGGGCGACCCTATTCCTGACACGGTACCCGATGGAGAGACGGGCTTGATTGCGCAGACTGTCCTTGCACGCCTGCGTAACCCGGTTGTTCGATATCTCACCGGCGATGTCGGTTCCATGCACCCCCTTCCGAAACAGGCCCTTTCGCTTATCCCCATAGCCCATTGGCCCTACCTGCGCATGCTTCGCCTGCAAGGCCGTGACCTCCGCTTCAGCTTCACGTGGGACGGCTCCGACTTTGACTTTGAGAACCTGGCTGCGGTGCTGTCTGAGCCAAGCACGGGAGTGCTCCAGTGGCAGGTAATCCTGAATAAGATGGAGCCGTCTAAGGAGGTGTCACTTGAGATCCGTCTGATGCACAGCCGACAGGATGAAGATTTGTCGTCCGAACAAGCCATCGTTGACCGCCTAAACGAATTCTTCTTCATTAGTAGAGAAAACCGGCATAGGTTTAAGATTACCTTTGTAGATGAAGTTAACGACTTTGAGTTGAGCAAGACAGGGCAAAAGGTCATAAAGTATATTGATTACTATAGTTGAGAAATAAAGACATGTCATCAGTCAAATATGAGTTAATACTAGTATTTATTGTTGCTTGTAACATGCTTATCGGCGTTCTTGTCATACATTCTCCCAATGTCGCGGAGATTGTTGGACCCTGAGTTTCCTTTGTTTATTTGATTGAGTATGCCCTTCGAGACGTTGATAAGCATATACGGGGATAACTTCATACTGAACCCAGCATGGCCCCCTGAACCTCGAAGTTGATCTAACGCCGTAATAGTCGCAATGCATTCTCGAAGGTCATCTAGTGTAGCGTCAACAAAACAAGTCCAAGTCTGAAGGAAATGGATGCAGAGAGGCACGTGAAATAACTACTGCATTCTCTTGATGAAACCTCTACAACTACGGACCAAGAATAACTTCGGTACCCTCCCTTGCTCGGAGCAGTCGAGATGCTCTCCGTAAGGAAATAAACGCAACACGCTAACTTATTAGAGTAGTCCATTTACAATGCTACTCTACTGGCCTCGCAGTCAAGGGTGATTATTTAATTGGTTCACTCGCAATTCCTCAACGCCAACCAATTGGGAAAACACTTTAGCTGCCAAAGAACTCCGCTCATCGGGAGCTGCGAGCCGCTTATTTCCTATTCCCCCGCTTCCTCAGACGCCTGGAGAAGTCAACCCACGATCCCTCGTAGTAACCAAGAACCTCATACTTGTAAGGAAATGGCGGCACTTCCCTTAGCTGTCTCGAGGTCGAAAGGTCGGGGTGGCTGCCTAACCTGCAAGTGAGTCTCGATATAGTACTGACGTATGAGCTCTTATACTGACGTCTGAGCTCTAGAGCTCGGTGTGTATCGGGTATTTTCTTGTTGTCATTTGACTTACAATGAGGATCAGACACATCAAATGCGACCAACAAGAGCCGGCCTGTTTGCGCTGCATATCCTCGAAGCGGATATGTGAAGGTTACTCTGTGGTGCCCCGATCAATCTCTTCAGCAATCCAGCTTCTGGACGACCAGGAACGTCGAGGATTCCTTTACTTCCAGGCCAGAACGGTCCGCAAAATCTTCGGCCAGCGAGACGCAAGCGAATGGGTTCCCATTCTCCTCGAAATGGGCCATGCAGAATCGGCTGTTAAACACGCCATTATAGCTCTCGCTTCACTGCACGAAAGTATTGAGCCTGCCAATACCGTTGCATGTTCACGCAAGCCTCAGGAATATGTCGTCAGGGCGTCCCAGGTGCTAGCCTTGGAACACTACAATGAAGCCATCAGGTTTCTCAGAGTCGAGTCTCCGCACACGACTTCACGGCCCGACATGATATTGATTCTGTGCCTTCTCTTCATGTGTTTCGAACAGTTCCGAAGCGACGACGCTGCATGCCTCACCCATCTAGTGGCAGGCCTCAAGCTTGTCAGCTGGTGGAGATCCCGTACGAGCAACTATACTAAGCTCAGGAGCTTTTCCAAACCAACTCTGGAACTTGTTAATACGAAGATAACACCCGCTCTGCAAAGGCTTCGGGTGCAATTCGCGCTGTGCATGGATCTACGGCATGAATTGAGAAATGCCGACAACCTTCCCTATTTTCCGCCTCCAACCATTCCAATGTCTTACGAGTCTCTCGATGTCGCGCGAATAGACCTTGACCGTGTTATGAATTATGCCTTTTCTGCGTTACGGCAGCATTGGGCTACATGGCATGATACACCGACAGAGGATGTCGTCGCCATCCTGGAACGATGGAGGCAGGCCTTGGTCGCCTTGGACCATCCTAACCAAGGTTCAATCTTGCAAAGGTACACATGCAAACTGTTGAATCTCTATTATCATGCATCCTTCATCATAGCATGTACCTACAACACAGTGGTTGAGATCATATTCGATGATTACACTCATCGATTCCAATCAATCCTCGATCTGGCCGAGGACCTGGTTCAATACTGGAAGACAACGCCGCAGGAATATGGCCTGCTGTTTAGTTTTGATCTCGGGATTACACCGCCCATGTTTCTCGTCGCCTCTCGCTGTAGGAACCCTCATATCCGTCGAAAAGCCGTCGACTTGATGTTGCAGTCACCCGTTTATCATGGAGCCTGGCAGGACCGATACTCGGGACTTTGTGCTCAACGCATGATTGAAATCGAGGAACTCGGTCTGGAAAAAACAGGCGATAGCATATATCTGCCTGAGCATCGACGCATTCGGAAGATATGTGCGGACCTTCAAGAGGAAAATGATCGGATCGTCCTGCAATACATATATTCCCCGTTTACTCTTGGTTCACAAGTTTGTACGACACTCATAAAGCTGAGCGCTTAGAGATTCCTTAATCATATCAGGCTTCCCATCACAGTCTCCGAACTCAATCCAAGTTACTATAACATATCGATACAACGAGCTTTATACATGTCGGGCCTTCTCAAGATGGGAAACTTTTCGGCAAAAGTCTGGACGAGGATATTCTCCTGAGATTCTCCCGGTTCTTTAACAGCGATTTGTTTTTGACAGAGCCAGCATTTCATCATGTAGACGACGGCCCCTTGGCGTCAAATCCATCTCCAGCTGCTCAATCTTTTCAAATCTTGCCCAATTGTTCTCCTTTTCTGCTCCCTTCGAAAACGCAATTTCCTCCTCTAGCGCTAGAAAGCTAGTTTTCGCAGCAGGATAAGGTGCTCTTTCGCTTACTCACGGAGTACTCGATCCTGTATAAGGTCAAGACGTAGCAAGGATGCGAACGCCCGAAACGGATTGTGTTGTAAGGATTTGAGACTTACGGGTAGCATGTCCTAGGAGACCAGCTACCGTTAGATCGTAGTACCCGACAGCCTTCATGCCCATGACCGCCAACAGTCGATGAATCATATCCAATTCGCTCGCTATACTAAGCCGGATCGCCTCATGCGCTCAACTTTGACACGGAGCGGAGTGCAAACTTTGGTCCAAAGTGCAGAGCTGTCATGTCACAATTTATCTCCGATAGAAAATGATGTGATTCCAGTACGAGGCTGGTTTCACATGCAACATTGATGGAACAGTTTGCGATAGCCGATGGCATCAAGTGACAGGATTGATTCCATCAATAACCGGCGCTTCGCTTCGGTTTCGTCTGAAGCCGCTCTGGTCAAAAATAGCTCAAGCCGAGACCGTATACACGATTTGTCTCCATTGGTGGTGATACCGAGATTTCGACTTGACCAATCCACAAGGCGGAATCTAGGCCCTTTTCTCATCCAAGCACAAAACATCTACAGTCCTTTGTCGAATGATGTAATTCATGCGCACCAGGGTTTGCGATAAACCGGGCGGGTCATTCCCCGGCGCAAAAATGGTGTCTTTACCAGTCCTCAAACCTGGAGCATCGCCATGCAACGGGATCATGGGAGTTGTCCTGATTGGTGTGAGCAGACAAATTCCGAGCGAGCCAATCAGCATACATGTCGCCTTGTAGTCCAATCGTCTGATAAAGCCACACTTCTCAATAACAGAGTTTCCTATATAGTGGGCTGGAGCTTCAGGAGAGGGCTCACCTGTCCGTGTTGGTAGCCCATGAAAAGTGCAGTCTCCAGCCCAGTCCCATACCTTATTGCTGATTCCGTATGCTGGCTCCGCTACGCTCACTGGAGAAAGATTCCTTCTTCTTTTTTCACTCGAACTGTAACAGGAGAGATACGTATTTTTGCCGCTCTAGCTACATCGTATGTCGTTATGATGTTGGACGGTATGCCTGCACGTACTGACTTGGCAGACAGCCGCTCGTCAACGAACACCCTCGGACTCTGAATCCGCTCGGCATTCTATCTAATTTATAAAGTTCTCGACTGTGATATTTGCTGGATCCTCGAAATCAGGCCATTTCACCTCCTGAACTTGGTCTTCCCTGCTCATTTCTGAGCATACTTTCCCAGTGACGGAAAATGACGAGGGTAGTCGGATTGATCGGTGGCATGTCATGGCAGACCACAGCTGTGTACTACGAAGAGATCAATCGACATGTGCGCTCCAGGCTCGGTGGTGTACACTCTGCGAATCTGCTTATCAGATCTCTAGACTACACTGAAATCGCTCTAATGGTCATGACGCAAGATTTCGAGGGCATGGCTCAAGTGCTTTGCAAATGCGGCCAGGAACTGAAGCAGGCTGGTGCGCAATCCCTAGTTCTCTGTGCCAATGTCGCGCACAAAGCAGCCGATGCGTTGGAAAACTCTTCAGGCTTACCAGTCCTGCATATTGTGGATTTTACAGCCGAGGAAATTGTCAAGGCTGGGTATCGAAAGGTCGGGCTCCTTGCTACGCGACCTGTGATGGAAGAGCATTTCTACAAGGCGCGACTCATAGACAAGTTCGGCTTAGAAGTTATCGTACCAGACGAGGAATTCAGGGCTAGGGCGGACGGTATGATCTTTGATGAGCTGAGCAAGGACCCTATATCAGAAGACGTCAAGTCTTGCTTTCGCACAGCTTATGCGAAACTCATCCAGGATCACCAAGTCGACTGTGTTATCTTGGCCTGCACAGAACTAAGGCTTGTATTCGATAAGGAGGACTTGACTTGGCCAACATTCGAGACAACGGCCTTGCATGCTCGGGGAATTGCAGAATGGGCCCTTCTAGACAGTATATCTAGGGTACCAGAGGCCTTTTGAAATCGCCAAATCAGATTAGGGGATCAGTTTCAAGACAGTGGAAAGGCTTCCGAATTCTCGTCGTGATAGTTTGATAAATAAAATGAGAACTCGCCTGTAGCTCCATGGGAAGTCTTGGATATTTTCAGATGACTCACACGGTGATTAGGTCGTAAATGCTTCACGGGTAGCGTAGGAGTACCTTGCTCGTACTTTCGTTATTGCGGAGGTCATACGATGCTGATGGCTTTCAAAACGCTTAGGTGTCCCAATTGACTGATCCGAGGTTTTTCTTCGAACGCCTAATCGGAATAGATCGGGCTTATTGCGGCGCTTGTGAACCCAATCCTTATTGCTATTCTCGAGCAGACCACTCTGTCAGTCATACTCGGGCTTGTTAGGAACAGCGAAAACGAATGAAAGTTGTGGGGTGCTGGATGGGAGGTTGCCGTCGTGCTTATTGGCAGCTCGGACTCTAGTGATGGAAGCCAATCCACGGAGTTCTAGGGACAAGTCGTAGATCACTTCTCGAATGAGATTCCATCGGCTGTTGCGCCCAACTCAGAAACAGCAACGATGGAGCCAGGAGTAGCGTTTATTTGCGTCACTATACATCCGAGCTGGCGTACTGTGGACATGACCCGCCCCAGCAAAGAACGTCGCAGTCAGCCGATCCTTCTCTCTTTTCATAAATGCGTCACAGGTGCCGCTCTAGGCATGTTACGATAGTGGAAGGTTTCTCGGAAAGCCACAAGGGTTATATGGTATGGTGAATTGTGAGGCATTATTTGCAAAATGTCCGGCATCCCCCTTGCTCAGCCATCCAGCCCCGCTGAATGCTCTGATGGAGCTTCAAGGGCTGTCAAAGCCCAGATCGTAGAACGATGTGGTTGGATCGGTGAAAGGGAGCCCGAAGTAGCCAGTGGGAGGCGCTCCTCGCAATCTGAAATCTCCCTGATCAAAATGTATATGAATAGTACAGTACCCTTGCTATGATGTTGTTGACATAACCATCAAAGCTGTCTCATACAAGACTCCTCGCTCTTGCTTCAACAATTCCTTGACAATGGCCAACAAAAATCTAGAAATCATCTTCACCGAAAAGGGTGTTCACCGTAAGTGGCTTTACACCGATGGTCTTTGAGCTTCTAGTTAACAAAATATGGCCAGCAATCGGTCCATATGTGAGCATACCCTAGCTCCATCTCGGGTTTTGGCGCTGGCTTTGAATTCTCATCTTGTTCTTGCAGTCTCAAGCTATCAAAGCGGCCGGATTCGTCTTCCTCGCCGGTCAGGTTCCAACTGACAGCCAAGCGAGGGTTGTCCCAGGCACTATCTCGGAGAAGGCTCATAAAATGTGCCAGAACACCAAAGCCGTCCTTGAGGCGGCTGGCTCGAGCTTGGAGCAAGTTGTCAAAGTTACGGTAAGTGCTTCTGGTCGATGGTCTTCATTAGCTAAGGGAAGTCGTATCAGATATACTTTGAGACCCTCGATGATTTTCAAGCTGTAAATGAGGTCTTCGGGCAGTACTTTGTCTCGAAGCCTGCCCGTACATCGGTTCAGGTTGCCAAACTTCCTGTTGGTTGCCCCTTGGAGATGGATGTCACCGCGCTTGCATAGTTGTGCGCTAGAGTTTTATCTTAAGGATTGGGTGAGACTTACCCAGGGAACGCACTATTAGCTTGTTGGTTATGCAGGAGAATCATTAAGCCTCACGCGCTGTAGGCTGCGTCAGAAATAAAGTCTTCTGTCACACTCTAATCGTACACATTTGACCTAGTCTCTGTCTCCTGGGAAGGGCATCCGAACCCATCAGGTTCAAGTCAACAGGATCACATTATCATTCGGGCGTCAATTAGATTACAGGGTTACATGAACTCGTGTTAGCAATGGGAACAGGGGATGCTTACCACTTCCCATTGCTCTTTACCACCCTCCCCTCTTCGTACGAGTATTGAAGCATCTACCAAAAGTTAGAGGTTTTTGTGTCTCGTAGATGCCTTTAGAGCCGATTGATCAGCCATCTTTACAAGCCGAGCGAAGTCAAGGCGCAGGCCACAATCATCCTTAAAGCGGCTCGGAGTTAACACGCCGTAATCCAATCCTAGATCTTGGGTTCGGCTGAGCTATTGGGCGCCGTCGGATCATAAGACCCGGATAGCTGCGAGCTGGCTACTTGCGGTAAGATATTCTTACAAAGGGATAAGTTCTCTGATGATCGGCTGTCGCTCCCAGCCGACCTCTTGCTGTTATCGCAATGATAAACGGAACTTCCAGGGCGTTATTATAGCCAACATGCATTTCAATTCGCTGGCATCCCGCGGCCGCGACGGAACCAATCAGATACCCTGGTAACGTCTTATCGTACCCATCTAGCTTTGTCTATCCTCATTAGGCGTCGCTTTTCCAACGGTGCTAGCAAATCAGTTTCCTGTTGTATCCCAAGAGCTTAAATAAGCGGCGTCCAAAGGAATGTGTACCATCTCTTCTCTTTTCTTTTTCTAGAGACTTCATTTCGTCCCAGATGGATACCTTCCCTTCTCACCGTCCCCAAATTCTCATCGTTGGGGCTGGCATTCTAGGGCTCAGCACTTCCCTTGCTCTCTTGCAACGTCCACGGTACTCAGACGCCACCATCACCATTCTCGATGCCGCTTCAGAATTACCCAACGCTTCCTCTGCGTCTGCAGACACTAGCCGTATCTTGAGAGCTGATTACGCTCACAAGCCGTACACGAGACTTGTGGCCGAAGCACAGAAATCCTGGAAAGACTTGAGTAGCGGCGGCTGGGGTGGCCAAGGGAGATATCACGACGCAAAACTGATATTAACGGCCCAGCCAGGAACAGAAGGTCACATGGATGGCTACCTCGAAGAAAGCCTAGAAAATGTCAAAAGTCTAGCAAGGTCGGGCAACTATACATTCAAGACCAGTCACCTCAGAGAGCTGCATGACAAGGATGCAATCAAACGAGAGACAGGGTTGCCTGGGATCAGTGGAGATTTCGGTTATGTCAACGAAAACTGTGGTTGGGTTAACGCCGATGCTTGTGTCGAATTCGTGTTCAAGCAGTTACAACAAACTGGAGGTCGACGGATCAAAATCAGGCCCAAATCGAGAGTTCTTCGACTTCTTTATGGGCCCTTCGATACACCGAATGATGACTCGATCCGCTGTCGTGGTGTCGAGTTGGAAGACGGCTCCCATGTACGCGCAGACCTTGTTATCCTCGCCGCTGGTGCATGGACTCCCTCTCTTGTTGACTTGAGAGGGCAAGCAATGGCAACTGGCCAGGTGCTTTCGTACATGACGATCAGCGAGGCAGAGCAGAAAGTGCTGAATTCGAGTCCAATATACTTCAATGTCAGCCGGGGCATGTTTATGATTCCTCCACACAACTACGAACTAAAAGTCGGCCGCCATGGATTTGGATATCGAAATCCCACCAAGGTGACCTTCGCAACGGGTGACGGCAAGACGACGAATGCACTCATCAGCACTCCGCGTACTGATTTGCCTATTCCAGCCGAGGCTGAAGCTGCCTGCAAAGAATTTCTGGGAGAATTGTTTCCGAATTGGGAAAACAGGCAATTCTCCAGGACACGAATTTGCTGGTATTGTGACACGTGAGTCCGTACTCCTTTTAGGCTTCTGTTGTTTTTTTTTAGAGTTACAGCACTAACTGTGCAGACCGTCTGGAGATTTTTTGATTGATTACCATCCTCATCTTAGAGGTTTATTCCTTGCGACAGGTGACAGCGGTCATGCTTTTAAAGTATTACCTGTTATAGGAGAAAAGATTGCAAACGCCATTGAAGGGAATCTAGAAGACGAGCTACAGGAGCCATGGCGGTGGAAGGAGGGTGTACCGCCAACTTTTGATGGAACTGATGATGGAACAAGAGGTGGCAAGCGTGGTATGATATTAGAAGACGAGTGGAAGAAGGGACAGCGTCGGGGTCGGCTGTCCTATTCAAGTCATCTCTAGAGTTCACCGTGTTGAAGAAAAGAGTTTACGGTATATTATTAGGCATATCCGATGCACCGCACCGGTTCCCAGTAGCGCTGCGTAAATTCTACTCCGATGTCAGGACCAAAGTTGCCATCCTTGTCAACTCTTGGCTAAATGCGCTCAATTTTCTCCAGCTCGTCCATGTATTTCGCCCAGGTCAAAAACCAGATGGTGAAAAGATCGCGTAGAGACTAATCACGACTGCTACTGTCTGTTCTTGGTAGAGGGTGTGGCGGCTGTTCGTACCAGACCGGAGTTGGCAGGCTGGAAACATCGCCATGAAACAGACGTCTCTTATTCTTATAAGAAGAATCTGTCACTTAAGGTCCGCACTCAACACCAGGTAACGAGGATTCGAGAAGTCCAAGTCTTATAGTGGCGCCATCATGTATCGAGCCCTTCGTTAGAGAACTGTTCCGTTATTTCTGCGCTACAGCGATTTGCCTGTCCAGCCTGGCGAGCTTGGCTCCCAGAACGGGAGGGCTGCAAATGCACTACTTCCATATGTTGTGATCTTTAAGCAAGACCCGTTCGGCACTCCTAGAAAGCTGTTTGTTGAATCCGAGGCACACCAGACCAGTCATCTGACCAACACTTTTGTCGCTTACGATCCTTGGGTCGTGAGACTACCTCTCTTCATCTCTCCACCACATTTCCCCTTCGCCACTGGTCTTGTCGTTATTGTCCATACCTTTCAGAAAGAACTACTAACCCGCGCAAATAAAATTGGGTGCTTTGAGTCAATATCGACTTCTTTGTCCGAATCTTCCCAAAAGTCTGTTTGCCCAGTATCTGTCACAACTTGCATCTGCCGCCTTATCATCTCGCGACGGTACGTCACCACGGCGGGCTCGGCAGAAGGAATATCTGGTGGACTGATGGGTTCACCATAGATGGCATAGCAGCAGTCGAACTCACCCATTCCGAGCATCACTGACTGATACGCTCTACCGGTAATCAGTGTGTTACCTCTTACAGCCCGATGCAAACACGGCCCGTCCCCACCACCGAGAGAGAGAGTGCTCCATGGTGGAAGAAGCCGGGAGACGGAAATAAAGAGCTCCAAGTGAGCCGAAAGGGGAGGGCGGAGTACAGCAACCGACTAGTCTTCCACGTGAGCGGATACTGACGGAGCTGTCTATGCAAGTACGCAATCAACCATGGATCGCCGACCATTGGACTAAATCTCCGGAGGAGAAAGATATATAAGGTGCAGTCTTGAGGTTCGAAATTACTTCACTCTTCCGAATGAACAATCATATTTCATAGTTGGCTAGCCATTGATTGCCACATCCACAGTAACTGCATCGACCATTGTTCTAATCCACAGCAATGGCTACAGATTTCGGCGTTATCGGTATGTTTTCCATAGCTAGACCAGGAATGGGAAGACACAAATACTAACTCATCAAGGCCTTGGCATCATCGGCTATGGCATGGCCGGTAACCTGCGCATGAAGATTCCTGCTTCGGCAACTCTTCACGTTCTGGACCTCGACCAAAGCATCATCCAGCGGCTGATCCGTGAATTTGGCACCTATGGCAAGATTCAAGCCGCTTCCTCACCAAAGGACCTCGTGACCAAGATCGGCGCTGGGGTTGTCCTTTCTAGCCTGCCTGCAGGTCCGCATGTTCGCGAGGTCTACTTGAACTCCCAGAACGGCGTAATTGCAGCTACCAAGATTCCTGAGCGCCTCATCATCGAGTGCAGCACTATCGAGATTGAATCGACACAGGAGCTCGGCAAGACTATCATCGACGCCAGACTCGGCACATTCGTCGATGCCACGGTATCGGGGGGCATGTGGGGTGCTAATGCTGGGACGTTATCCTTCATGGTCGGTCGTGCTGAACCAACTGAGCGCGATGAAGTCGGTAAGCGTACCTACGATACCCTCTCGCTTGTTGGTATACCCAGCACAATTGTCTTTTGCGGTGGCCTCGGTATGGGCCAGGTTGCCAAGATTGCGCATAATTACATCACTTTGGCGAACAACTTGGCTGCAACTGAGGGAATGGCCATCGGCCTCAAATACGGCATCGACAAAAAGGCTCTTTTCAAGTGTATCAGAGAGGGTACTGCTAATTCCTGGGTGATGGGGCTCGAACAGCCCGTCCCGGGTCTTGTACCTGAGGCTCCGTCTAGCAACAACTATAAGAGGGCATTCGCACCTGCACTGAGTGTGAAGGACCTCATCATCGGTATCAATGCTGCCAAGAATGTCGGAATTGCTCCCACAGCAGGTCAGGCCGCTCTTGAGGCTTTTCGAAAGGTAGATGCCGATCCTCGAACCCATGTAAGTGCTATTTCCGTTGAAACATAAAACGTCTGAACTTTCGGGTCTGACCTGTACTGCGCTAGGATCTCGACCATACTTCTCTGTGGCTGCACGTCTATGGTATACTCGATGAATGGACACAAGAGAACTTTGAGCCATAGGCTGGTTTAGGAAGCAAATTGCAACAGCTGGATTGGAAAGGAAAGAAATTGAGGTGATAGCCTAAGCTCGTGAGGTTGAGCGATAGTCACAAGCATTTTATTGCCTCAGGATCATCCCCCTCCGTATGAAAATTAAGGCCTATTTTAGACGCGCATTTCTCTTGTGTTATTGAGTGGTTTCACTATTTTCCCAAGTTGGAGATCCAATTCGGTCTCGTACTCATTTACATCGTGTTGAAGCTTGTAGCCTCCTCCTATACTTGCCTGCTTATGTGTCAGCGCGAACAAGTGCCATATGATCAAGGCGAAGTGTCGAATGCCGCGGCCGGAGCGTGCACCGTACCCAATGTTGGCTGATTGGTCGACTTTGAAAACATCAAGTAGCGAGAGCTAATCTCGGACTAACCACGTGGCTGGGACGACATCCAGTTTGCCAGGAAACCGAGGAGAACGTCGCAGACAAGTTCCTTTTCATAAGTTAGCCAATAATGAAAGCCCAAGTAGCCTCCCCAACAGGCCAGTAGTTTCTTAGTAAGGCGATCGGGCTGACATCTTCACGAAACTAAGCAAAGTTTCTCACATGTAATACGGCCGTTGTATGTCCTATGAAATGTCGGTCATATCAAAGTTAATCCAATCATTGACTGCCCTTTCGAAATCCTCAGCTTGAAAAAGAAAGTTATCCTGATCCATGGTGCTAAAGTCTGGCAGGTGGTCGTGATCATGCTCAGGGATGACATTAGACTCCCGCATTCCGCCTCTACTCCCGTCAGGTGCAGCCAATTTGCCAAGTGATTCATATGGATCTTTATCCTGGGGTGCATATGCCGAAATTTCTCTCAACGCCCCCTTATGACCAGATATACCTACTGAGCCGACTATAGCAAATTCTCCACCGGCATCGTGTTCTCGAGACTCAGCATACGAGGTGATCACATCATCGTACATCGATATATCTGCAAAGCTCTTATCGCACCCGGCCTTTTCGTAAACGAGAACGTCCCAAAGTAGCTGCGCATCAATTGACAAAGACGGATGAGAGCCGCCAGGCCGGTCGCCTGTAGTTGGTGTAGTGATAATGCTGTCTTGCAGTTTGCGCAGGTTTTGGGTCTAATAACAAAGTCAACTATTATCAATTTCTTTCATGCTTAGGACATACCATGTTGAAAACCACCGGCCAAGTAGACCCCATACGGTGCAGAAACCGCATGCACTTATCATAGCCATGCTGTGCTTTCGTGCGAAGTATGCTATCCTCAACAAAGCTGTGCTGTAAATGGATAGTTGCAACTATTACGACAGCGTGCGCAATTGTAGGATCAGTAATCTGAAACTGTTTCTTTTCGACCAAATCGAGGTAGCAGATGATCCAGGCAGTGTGTTTCGAGATGAGATCAAACGATTGATACATGAACGTCTGGGGAATTCTATGCCGGAAGCTTTTCAGACGTAAGGACAATAGAAAGGGGTGGTTTAACAGGGTCGGTATGGCAGCGTGCATGAACTGAATGAAGATCCACGGGCCCCAATAGTCTCTGCGCTGCTGCAATAACTCGGGGGGGACCTCACCAAAATTATTAGTAGCGAAGCGATATTCCAGAGGAAACCGGCAGTCAAGTTCGAGGTTCCGCGAGTTGACCACTGCGTAATCGGATTGAGTGCTCCACGGAGGAGGGCTGTCTGACCCGACTCTCACAGCCGCGTATGCCCTTGCCAAGCGCCAAACCTCGCCGGCGTGGGCCATGTAGGCGAGAATCCCTTGACTGTTATTCAGACCTGCTTCAACGCTCAGCTCCCGTAGCGATGGGGCTTTTTCTGCTCGGTAGTCGACTGGTTTCAGACAACGATGGGCATCTTGGAACGAACTCTGAGTGTTGGCGGGTCTTGCAATATCAAGGATGGATCCTTGTAAATTCTGCAATAATGAGATACTTTGAATGCACAAGGAGTATTCAAGTGGATCGCCCAAAGATGAACCAAGGGGGAGCCGGCTGGCAAAGTAATGCGCCATATTGAGGTCGAGCCCAGCTTGCATCGCGTGCCCATCTCAAGTCCAACCGTCAGTTCTCCTACCAAGCATTGGCAAGGACAAAAAGGACCTACTCACCTGAAAAACTTGTCATGCTCAGAAGACAAAGAACTTGTAGCGTAGAAAGCTTTATTTTGCCTTTGGAAACACGCTCTGTCACCAGCTTCCGACATGAATCGGTCAACATGATCAGAGACGCTTGTTTTTCGGGAGCAACCTGTCCAGGAGGCAACCGGTGACTTGACATTTTGACTGCAAGACGAAGCTCTTGATCACGAATTTTGAGTGTCGCAAGAAAGCTTTCCTGGTGGAAGAGAGAAAGAGGCTGGTTGTGATACCACGTTTCGTAGAGCTGGCCTGCTTTCAGCAGTTCCTGATCATCTGAAAATGACCTTCTCAAGTAATGAGCTTGCGAGACTGATGACAAATGGTCTCTTCTCAAATGAACTTACAGTTCAGAGCCACATCCATGCTGTACTGGCATACTGCAATAAGTGCCTAGACGACTCTGGCCAGGTCCAGACATTGGCGGTACGGAGGGGAATCTCGGGGATGGACCATGTGTACTGAGGAGACTATTGAGAGGATCGCTCACTGGGTCTTTTTCCAAGCTACAATCAAACTCACCTCAGAGATTCTAGTATCTGATTCATTCTGGTCTCCAGAGCTCCCATTCGATCGCACTGAATAAGCCGTCAGCGCATTATCATAACGATGATATCGTTGTAAGCTTGGCAGAAGGTTACGCCGAGCCTAACTGTTTCCGAGCAACATATTTAAACTCACAATGCCTGAAATTTGACTCTGGATCTCCTGGGAGGTATCACGTTCAACAAGTCTGTAGTCGCAGACCTGCCCCAAACGTTGGCAAAATGAGCATGCCGGCCGCTCTCCGGGACATTTGACCTTCTTGCGCCTATTTGTGAGTTAACGCATAACAAGCGGCAGTTCTCAAGTCACAACATACCGACACGGAGCGCAAGCGCGAGGGGTTCTTCCACGTCTTGTGTCTTCCATCTTCGAGTGGTAATTACAAAGCGCGAGGGAAGAAACGGAGGACCGGGCTGCCGAACCGGGGCGGGGCGGACAAGACGATACCGGCACCGAAGCCCGATCACGTGAGATTTTCACCTGCTTGAAATCAGAGGCATAGAAGAGTACTACCTAAGTAATGAGGGATGTAAGAGATGGGGTTTCCAACACTAAGATTTGCTTTATCAGTCAGCTGAATGTTGTATGGGTTTACGAAGAGTTTAGGCTAGAGATGGTAGGGGTAGGGTAAAGGCGAGTACTAAGAGGCTAAACAGTATCATATAATACGTGTCTTTACTACATCAGGTATATAGTCATTATACATTGCCCAGAAGCATAGTAGTCTACTTAAATAAAGCTCAACTTATTCATAAGAATTGTAAGTAGCCTAGGTCTAAAAGAGGAGTAAAGAGATAGCAAGATAGTCTTTCGTAGCTACTACACTGCCAAGGCACAGCTAGGTAGGGGATAATAACTTTTTTCCATGTCTGCCCAAGTTCTAAATAACTCCTCAAACTCCTTTCATAGCCACAAGGCCCACGTGATTAGTCACGGTATCCTAGTAGCACCCAACATCAACCTAAAATGTCGCTAAAGGGCGGGGAAGTTAACTTATGTACGATAGCAAGTCGATACGTTCGAGGCGCTACTCGATCCGGATTTGCTGAGATTTACAGTACCGGTATCTACGCAACCCCGAACGTCAGCCCGTTTTCAAGAGCCGGTTCCTCAACGACCCGCTACTCGGAGTCAGAGATCGATCCGCTCGGCAATCCCCACTTCCCATGCTTCACGAAAAACAACCACACTCTGTCACGATGCCTATATCAAAGCCAGACACGCTGCAGACTGCTCCAACAGAATCTATGGAGGTACTCTCCCAAGAGATATCTGACGAGGAAGGGATGTACCGCATCCGTTGCGGCCAGCGTGTCTACTACCTGACCATTTCTACCGATATCTTTGACGAAGACACCATGTGTCGCCCCTACCTCCTCATCCCCCAGCTCCCAAGTTTGTCAGATATATCATCGAATAAGCTCGAACTCACTCGTAAGCGGGACGGCTCTCTCGCCTTAATCGCCTCCCCCGATGCCCTGCAGGAGGTTGCATTCACCTGGCACGAGAAACGGATCGACGTGCTGTCGCTGCCACACATAAAGCGCTATAGGTCGGGCGTCTTCGAGACGCTCTATGAAGGCCGAGCAGCTGTAGCCAAAACTGCCTGTCTCGAGTGGGAGATTCCAAGGATCACTCACGAGACATGGGCCTACTGCATCCTGACCGAGTCTCAACGACCTGGCGATGGCCCACCCATCGCGCCGAAGTTTCTGGGTCACTTGGTTGAAAATGACCGCGTGATGGGCTTCCTCATGGAGAAATTGGAGGGCAGGTCTGCGTGCTCAGATGACTTAGCACGGTGCGCGGCTCTGTTAAAGAGGTTGCACGGACTGGGAGACTTGGGACTTGTCCATGGAGATGTGAACCGATACAACTTCATTGTTGGCGAAGGTCAAAATGGTAGTGTTTGTCTGGTAGACTTCGAGCATGCGCAAGACTATGACGAGAAACTCGCGCAGGCGGAGCTCGAGTCACTTCCGGCTGAGTTGGCCGAAGAGACGGGACGCGGCTCTACTAGAATATTCAAGGAGCAATGATTGACCCATAAGATTTACGTGCTTGCAACGAAACCTTCCCCCTCTTTAGATCTGCTCTTTCTAAATTTTATCCTCGGCTTCAGAAAAAGACGATTGCGAATATCGTGAACATGTTATGGGGCATATTGCACCAGATTTTATTGACCAATGCAGAGAACTAGACAGGTCAGGTACCTGGCTACCAGAACAAAGAACAGCGATGTGATTTCTAAAGAAAACAGCTCCCCAAGATCAACCTCAGCCCTCAAACAACACACAAGAACTACTATTTGTACTGGAAACTTGGTTGAGCAATTAGGAAGCTAAAAACAGAAATAAGAAATTTTATTGCGTAGGCAATGTCCTCACGGCTCAGTCTTACATCATGCTAAGTCGAATCAAAGTTGTCAAGAACACAGTCTGTCCAACCAATGATGGCATTTTCCAGTCCGACAGAATGAAGCATTCGCCAAACATGCCCAATAAACTCCAAGACTTTCGTTGGGGCTGAAAGTCCAAACAATTTTGTCAACTCCATCAAGAAGGTGAAAAGCTTCATTAGTGCCATAGACAACCATATCTATAACGGTTATGGTGCTGCAACGCCGACAGGTTGTAACTTGCAGTCTCCATCCATCCATATTTGGGCATACGACCCCAAGATGGGCGCCGTGGCAATCTCATTCATGGCTCAGCAAGTTTGGACTAATGTGGCAAGTTGCGAACCAGACATTGCAACGAAAAACACCAAGCGGCACAGAGTAATGCTGGCCGGGTCAGGGGTGAGCTCCTTATGGGGGAGCCAATATAGGCCTCCCAGTTTGGCTTGTCTTGCCACCAGCTCGGTCCAGCGCGGGCAAGCTCAAACCAAAGTAGCAAGTTGCTCGCTTCCAGAAAAACAAGGAGAAATTCTTCTCGCCATCGGTTTTGGGGACATGTATACACTGCCTCATTCGGATCGATCCAGGAGTCAGGCTTGACTAGACTTGGAAGGTAGTCGCACAAGTGGTGTCAGCAGCGGGTTAGTCTTACACATGTTCGTCCGAATAATGTCCGAAAACAGTCCTTGCTATCATGTTATCATAGCAATTAGCTCCGAGATTGCGCTAGTGTGTCTGCACTATTGTGGTAATTTTGCCGTTTTGCCTTCTGGCAATAAGATTCAAGGAACTGGTAACTACAGTACAATTTATAGTTAATTTATTCATGGAAACAATCTCGAAAGAATCTGAATTCTCACAGCACTAAGATATGGAGCAAGCTTTGCCGCAATTAATACCAAATTTCCTCAGTCTGCAGAGTAACAACAAGTAGGGCATGAGAGAACACACCATCTTTGCTACCCTTTCCCCGTGTTAGTTTTTGTGCCTGTCATTTCTCTTGAAGTATTTAATTCACGGCTCTCCCACCTTGGGCATATCCATTCTGTTCCAGTTCTCTAGCTTCATTTGCCAAGCATTCCTCTCCTTATTGCTTCTCGAGACTCGAGATTTCCACTCTTTTAGACTTCGTGATTGTGATATCAACACCTCATTTCTTGCGTCTTTGATAGGCTGCACCGATCTTATCTTGGAAACTTTTAAAATTAATCGTCTACGTGAGTGAAAGCTACATGATCTCGAATACTTGCAAGATACATTGAATTGCTACTAAAATTCTACAGCAGCTTATCAAGAATAAAGGTTGCATCAAAATGATGCTGAAGGCCCTCTTACTTACAGCCATTATTGCTCTCGCCGACCCAGTTCTCGGCTTCAACTCCCACCGTCATGACCATCAACACGTCGACCGACGAACCCTCACTGCGGAAGACACTGCTGAGGCCGGCTCATTAAGCAGCAGGTCTGGCTCTTTCCCTTTCTCGAAGCGAGGCATGGTCTACAACTCAGTTAACCTTGCCAATACCTTCGGCTCCAGGTGCAACAAGTGTGGTTGGGCCTACAACTGGGACTCCACATCTTACGGGTTGAACTCCAGGTTCAGCTTTGTTCCGATGCTGTGGAAGGACGACGCCGATCACACTGGTCGCTGGCACGCCAATGCCAATGCTGAGATAGCCAAGGGCGCCAAGGCCATCCTGTCCTTCAACGAGCCTGATATGGCGAGTCAGGCTCACCTGAATCCTCAGCAAGCTGCCGCAAGCCATGCAAAGTGGATGAACCCCTATGCTGGCAGGGTTCTTATTGGTGCTCCTGCCGTCACAAACAGTGGTAGCCCCAATGAAGGTCTCCAATGGTTGAAGTCTTTCTTCGATGCTTGCAATGCTCAGCCTGGTGGCTGCAGGGTTGATTTCTGCCCCATCCATTGGTATTCCGGAGCTCAGTGGGGTGACACTCTTCTCACTCAGCTCGACAGAGCTCATCAGATCTGTGGCAATCGACCAATTTGGCTTACCGAGTTCGCCCCCACCGATGGCGACAAGGTTTCCTTCCTCAACAAATATCTTCCCCAGCTTGATAATCTTCCCTACCTCGAGGCTTACTCGTACTTCATGGTTGCTGACGGCAACTTGATGCAAGGTAACAACGCTCTCAGCAACTTCGGTCAGACCTACGCTACTATTTAAATGACAATGTCTGGACGGAACTCACTTGCCTGAAAAGTCACAGAGAGTTAGTGGTCGAATACATCCCTCGTTACACGTCAATGTATAGTATCGCCGAAGACGTCATTGAGTGATGCAGAGAAGATGCAAAGTGACGATAGTAGGATCGGCTTTTTATATTTAGGGGTTTTAGTGTTTATGTTTTCTAATTCGATTCTCTCCGGTCTTATAGATTAGCTGCCTTTATTAATAGGGGGCTCAATTAGTTTCGTATTCAATTTCTTAACAATCCTATTCCAGTGAAACGCTTTCTCCATACCGGAAAACACTTCCATGCAGAGAAGGGGGCTTGATATGAATCCGAAGCTATCATGATGATTTATAACCAGCTATTCTGAATGCAATTAGGCTTAGATGGGTAGCTTTAGCAAATGACTGTACAGTCCCTTGTATGTCCGCGTATTACGTATATTCAAGCCCATAAAACTAGGAGCCTACGATGAGAAGCCAAACACTCCACCCAAAACCCTGCCCAAGAATTAGTATCACTACTAATACTAGACACAATCCCAATGTAGCTTGAACGGACCAAGTGTGTAATCTATTTATTCATCAGCCTATTTCGAACTGATCGAGGTCACTTTCCGACTACAACTATACTCACATGTCCGAAACAGTCCTCTCCATGATCTCTTGGTAGTCGTCCCTGTCTTCCATAACCCTTAGATCATGCATCACATTTTCGTAAATCTTTAATTCGTTTAGTCCTACCACCAGTTCGTCAAGCACTTTGTATAGTGCGATATCGTCTGTCTTGAACTTGACCTGAAAGTTTCTGCCTTTGTTGTTGTCCCAGTACTCCTTCCCATCAACGCTATACTTTACGCACATCCGCATGACTTTCTCTTCGAGCTTCGATTGTCCGGCAATGTTGATGGCGAAGTTGAACCGATCACACCCGTCTACCTGTTCCTTCCAACTGAGGTCATCACTGAAATTGGCCTCTACGTCCGACATGGTCTTCCAATTGTCGAACGTATATCTTGCTGTCACCGACTTCTTGAAGGCAAGATTCTTAACCGCAACAGTACCAACCAAAGTTTTGTAGTCTTGGGACAGAACGATCTGTTCTAGGGTGACAGAATGACCAGCACGGTCCTTCGTGTTGGCTGGGAGATTAGGCGTTGATATTTCCCACTCCATTTGCGGTAGTCGATGCTCATGGGCTGAGTAAGAGAAATCGGAAAAAATGGCATTCACACAGTCAATTAGATGCTCATGTGTCGTGACCATCTCAAGAGCTGTGCTGCTGGATTGTATTCCAGACACTCGCAAGCCTATCGAAGCACTGGTGGAGCATCGTTGTATCGATACCCTTTCCAACACCTCTGCGGCTGACTTGATCGGATTGAACTGGTCAAGGAGGAGTTTTACGGCCCCATACACTAGACTGACTGCTTGAGAATGATCGACGAATTCTTTCGAGTCCTTCTCCAACTTCTCTACATCGCAAGTGAGCTGTCGAGCTCGTCGCGATATCTCTTCGGCGTCTCGTCGGATTTTCTTGCTCTTAGATCTGTGATATGTTACGCTCTGAATTTTGAATAAGTAGAGCATAAAGTGTCTTGCGCTTACATGCTTGATTCAGTAATTCCGAGTCCCGTCAGGGAAGATACAGCGCTGACAACAGCCGCGGCTGCTCCAAGCGGAGGACACACAGCAAGCAGGCCCATCGAAGCCGCTCCGAGCCCAGCACCAGCAATTGAGAATCCCAGCCCTGTATTATCAGGCTTGTGATTCTCGAGTCTGCTTTGGAGCATCTGGGAATCCCATTGCAGATCACGGTTCATCCGGTTCAGCTTATCCCTCGCTGCCACAAGATTCTCACGCGCTTTTGTCAGACGTTTTGCTTCCTCGACGCAAGCCGTCTGGATTTTCGTGATTTCACTATCGACGACCAAGATGCCATCACGATGGAGGATCTGAATATCACTCGCAAGCTTCCTCGCTGAGGTTCTGTATGATGTTGTCGATTCGACCAGTGCCGTCGCCGCTGTCGTCAGCTTTTGAACTCTATATGGGAACGAGTGATGCCATTGTCGAAGGCGCCGACCCATGGAAGGAGGTACAGGATCATCAGCATGAGATAGAGGATCCCAAGCCTGGCAGAGTTTGGTGAAGTCCTTGCAAAACTGCCCTTGTTCTCTGATGAGTTCTGATAATTTCGAGAGAACCTTTATGGTTCCAGTCTTGGCCTTATGTTGCTGCGTCTCGACTTCAGTCTTCTGCTTCGATAGCGTGCTTAGAGCCTCGCTATGTGCAGTAACGCACTCGGCAATATGGATCAGTACCGGCTTGAAATCGCCGTCCATTGTCAGTCAACGCGTTCGATGGATTTGAGAATTCAGAACTGGAATATGGTGGGATCTGCCTCGCAAGAGGAGAAAGGCATTTCGAACGTTGTGTGCCTCCCTGCATAAAGAATACGCCCGTACCAGGGAGGCATCCTACACATGGCATGCACGCAGTGCTAGCTGTTTTTACTACTAGACTTGGGCGCCGGCGTGCAACCAGTCTTTTGGGTCAATCTTGACCGAATGTGATTCGTTCAGTAACGTGAGACGTGATCCATGTGATCCATCCATTTCAGCTTCAAAACGCTAAGCAAGCTAGAGACTCTCTACACCAATGGTAACGAGAGACTAGTCTAAACCCCTCCCATTGCCCTGTCCCAACTTGTATTTGTACTTTGCTTTCACGTTGGGCTGCCTTGTCTGCCTTGCGGGTCATCGATATGAGACAGGATTTGTAAATGTTTTAAGTCGCACAACTGCTGTCCCGTTACGGGACGAGAGTTGGATCGGCTTTCAGTCTCGAAAGCTCTCTATTCTCTCATCCCACCGAGAGCTCCCATAGCACCATATTTTTATTGTGCAATCCCCCCATTTGCTTTGTGCTTTGCCGCCTTTGGCAATTTATCTGCTTGTAACTTGAATCATGACGGGAGATCAATACTATGGAGCCCAAGATGGCGGTGCGCAGTCAGCTGGTGGCTTCGATCTCGATGATGAGCTTGATCGGCTCAGTATGATGCTTAGCACTACCGAGTTGAAGTCAATGGATTGGGCAGACACTATCGCTTGCGCCCCTACGGCCATCGGAATCATTGGCGAATGCCTACTTCTGAGCTCCCATCAGCGAGCAGCTTCTATCCAACTATCCGATCCACGGCTAAAGTAAGCTACCAGCCCAGAATTTCTTGTGCTGCCACTGTTTACGGACTGATCGCAACAGAGCAACATCGCTGCCAGCTAACCTCCGACAATGTGCTATAAGTGGCAAAAGCACGTTTGAGGAGGCTGCGTCCAGGATGAGAAACATATCGTCCCAAGCCTTGATGTTGTCCAGAGATGGAGCAGGCGTTGTGAGTGCTTCGGATTTCTTTGGCTATTGATTGTGTTGGCGCTGACCGCTGTAGATTGACCGCATTACGAAGTTTGCTTGCAAAGATCAGACTCCTGTCGTTTCAAGAGAACTAGAGAGACAAAAAGCCAATCTCAAGACTGTGGTAGGTCGATGCACCGAGGATGCCGAAGCGCTTCAAAAGGCGTTCATGAAATGGAATGAAGAAACTTTGATACTGCTACAAGCTTTGAACATAGGCGAAGGCTAGTCAAACCGAAAGCCGCTTTCTGTTCCATTGCAGCTAATCATTTCCCTTAGATCAAGTTCACGCAAAGGTAGAGGCCGCCGCCACAGATCTTGTCAACACAGAGATGTTGCTTGATCGCCTCAAGAAGGAATTGGGCTTTGACGGCTTTAACCTAGCTGAGATCGAGGACCGTTTGCTCGAACGTCAAGAGAAGAGCGCAATTACTGCGATAGCTGGCACCCCTGTTGGTGAGTTTTACTGAATCTAGCTGATCCATGACTGTACTAAACACAAAACAAGTGGCTGCGGGCCTCTTATTGTCACTTCTAGGCGCCTCGGCCGGTGGCCCCGTGATTCTCGGCGCGTCTTTGGCAATCTGGGGACGAGCAATTTTCGCAGGCTGCACACAAATGAAACGCGATTCTAAAGTCCGCGAGTTTCAAGAAAAATCTTTGCAGGCACAAACCTTGGATCAGCAGGTCCAGAAACTGAATTCCGCTTCTTGCACGTTGGTAAGTGGTTTCTCACTTATTCCAAGACATTGGACACCCTAATCAGCTATACAGCAAGAAATGAGATCAATCGTCTGTCAAGCAGTTCGTCAAATCCTTGATCTGCAATACCAAGTGGCCACATTGCTCGACTTCTTCAAGGCAGTGTTCAAGAGAGTGGAGTCTCTAGATCAATATGAGGTAAAGGAGCTTGAGAGGCACATCACGGAGAAAGGGTACAAAGAAGATGAGGATATCAAGGAGGTAAGCCGTTCTTCGTTTGATCCGAAAAGTATGCTTACCATCGATGTGATAGGTGATGGTTCAAAATGCCTTGGATCTCAAGATCTCTTTCACTTTTATTGGTCGCTTGGCGGATATGTACTCCAAGATATCCGTCCAGTATTTGCTACCCGGCATGCAGACAGTCCAGATGCTAGGGCTTTCTGACGACTCCCGAACCCCCGCCCAAATGGACTGGAAGAGAAGAGAGCTGGAGACTTTCAAAAGGGAGTCCGTGGAGAATGTTCGCAGGTTGACAATTGAAGTAGGTACTGTTGAAGCTTTCCCGACCCAATGCTAATAGTCTCGTAGCAACAAGACCAGCTCAACGCCGATATGACGCGGCTCATCACACAAGGCATCTTGTCGTTGAGATCAGTTAGCATCCAGTAGTTTGTATCACAGGTTTAGGGAGGTATGATCGGATCTCTTTCACCGCATTGAGAGCATCGAATTTTCAGTATTCCACTAAGCCCATAAGGTAGGCAGCCGAGTTACATGGAAAATCCTTATGTACTAGGAGCTGCAAATAAAGTTGAGCAGCCTATGGAACCAGATTTTGAATGAATAAAATTATTAAACCTGCCTAACTAGACCCCCTCCCGACGAGCCACAGCTAGGTGCTAATCACGGACTATTTCTCCATGCTTCTCCTCCGACTCAGCTGCTGACAGGTAGCAATGCATAGACATGGCACATAATTCTTTGTGATTTTTTAGACGACTATCATTATTATAAAACTTAGTTATCTGCGGTAATTTTTCGCTTTTTTTGTGCGTTTATTTCTGTGATCTTTTAAACTAACGACCAGAGCTCAGTATGTTCTCCTCACTCCCTATCGAGCCGGTCCCATTGACAACAGTCATGCGGATGCTGTCTTTGCCGTCGATCTGTACCCAGTCCTTCTGGTCGCGTGCTTGACTGCGGCCCATGGAATGTGGCCCATAACTCGAAGGGCCGTAGCCTTGGCTGCCGCTGCTGCTCTTGGGCATCAGCTTCGGGAATATCCTGACAATCAGAGGCCTAATGATCGGTAGACAGGCACACAGTATAGCCACATTCGTCTCCGTAATAGTCCACATCGTGGAAGCGATTTCGTATGTGCGGTCGTCCGTCGTCGATGCAGTCTGAAGGGTGGTAACCCGAAGGCAGGACGTTACGACGACGAAACCTCCGAGACCAAAGACCATGGACAGAGCCAGCTTTTGGGTTCGTGAAATCTTCAACTGATACACCAGTGCCATCGGCATGGAAAGGATGATAACATCAGTGGCAATGGAGAATCCCGAGTTGGCAAGCCAGAACGCCGTCTTGTTGATGCAGGTGCCTGGGATAGTTGGGTCGTATGCTAAAGGAATCGGGCTGCACTGGAATATCGTAGCTACCGTAGATCCAGTAGTGTAAGCCGCGATGAGAACGATGAGGAACCAACAAATCCATCGGAACCACTGGAGCTTGGTGAAAATTCGAAGGTAGAGAAGAAGTATGGAACATTTTGTCAAGTTGATCGAAGGCTTGTAGGTGATTTGAGAGATGTAGAAATACTACAAGCGCGTGTCAGTTCCCATGGCTCGATCCTTGACGTTGAAAGGTGTTGCAAACCTTGAGAGCCTCAGCCCTATCGGCAGGGTCCAATGTATGTATGTGTCTCCCGTATCCATAATGGCAGGCTGTCGGGTGTTAATGAGACCCGACTTCCAGGGCTGCGCACGAAAACTTACAGATGAGACCCATGATACTGCAGATCAAGGAGAAGATCTGGTAATTTCCAGTCAGTCACGATGATGTGTCGAAGGATCTGCTCCACTCACCAAGGATGCAATAATGCAATAATCATCTGCGCCCAATTTTCCTCCCTTTCGCATGCGTGCCCATAGCCGTATTCCAACAATAAGCGGACAAAGCACAAAGAACACAGCGATCGGCACGATGACCAGATGCGCATTGCTCTCGTTTGGGTCCATGGTCGTTGTCGTATCCGCCATGATGGACGTTACATTACGGTACCGAAGGAACGGGTAGGATGGATACCATGCGTCGATCACAAACCTAGGGAGGCGGGAAGCGAAGGATATATCAAACCGCCATGACTCGCCTCCATGTCGTGTACCTTCCCCTTTAGGCCAAATTCGCAAGTAAAACGCCTCTTCGAACGGTCTCTGCAGCGGCCGGTGTTCGACTCGGGTTCGATAAGGGGCCGCTTCTTCGGTGAACGGTTGGGGGGGGCGCTCTGTTAGTGCCTGATAGACTTGCATGATGGCGTCGGCCTGACATTCTGTCCAAGCCTCATATACGCCATTTTGTTAGTGAATGTCCCCCCCCCCCC
>JAMYIC010001045.1:0-10744 GCA_024112705.1 Microcera coccophila
TATCGCAGAGACATGGTGGACCCCCACGGCTTTGAATCCGATGCAATGAATCGCAAGGTCCAGCAACCCAAGTTAGCGTTGCCGCCGTGTGGTGGGTCGAGGCCACACCCCCTCGGTATGGCTTCCGGTACACTTGCACGCTTTACCAATTCTGATGCTAGATCACCGGCTCCCATATCGAAGCCAGTCATTCGAGCGTCAATATCTAGGAGCCATATTTCGCTGCAGGTGTCAATGTCTCAGCTTTGGAAGAAGCATCATCCCCTCCCTCCTGCCTTTGAGCTTGTTACCAAAATGGTGATTTCTACTGCAATCAGATCCTCTTCTGCACGCCTGTCAAGGCCATGCGGTCGGAGTCTGTATCCCACCTTGAATGCCTTCTCGCAGACACGAGGCAAGGCCACTGCTCCCTTCAGGCTACCGGACCCGAGAAATGAGCCCAACGTAGGATTTGCTCCCACTCCGAAAATCCTCGTGTCACGCTGACGATGACCCAAGCCCACGTACACAAAAGGCTCCCCAGAGCGTTTCCAGGTAGAAGAAGCATTGAAGAAACTCCGATCACAGCTGCCAGTTCAAAGCCAAATTTACTACGATGGCAAGGCCCAACGAGCAAAAGACTCTTTGGACCAAGTGCTGCCCTCGGAGCACGCCACCAAGTTCACCAACTACCCCTTGGCGACCAAGGAGCAAGTCTCCTCGGCCATCGAGTCCGCACTGAAGGCCAAGAAGAGCTGGGAGGAGACGCCCTTTGTGGACCGAGCAGCCATCTTCCAGAGAGCGGCCGAACTCGCCACCACCAAGTACCGCGCCGACTTGATTGCGGCGACGATGCTTGGCCAGGGCAAGAATGTGTGGCAGGGCGAGATCGATGCCGCCGCGGAATTGGCCGACTTCTTCCGACTCAACTGCAACTATGCTGCTGAGTTGCTCGAGAGGCAGCCTACTCGAGGGAGCGATGGCATGTGGAGGTAAAGCATCTCGAGAGATTTTTTTTTTAGGAGTGAGAACCAAAAGTGGCTAACGAGAGCATAGCCGATTGGACTACAGACCCCTCGAGGGATTTGTCTATGCCGTCTCCCCGTTCAACTTCACTGCCCTCGGCGGTAGTCTGGTCTCGGGGCCCGCTTTGATGGGCAACGTGGTCGTGTGGAAGCCGTCTCAATACAACATCTACGCCAGCACACTGGTATATGAAATTCTTCTAGAGGCTGGCCTGCCGGAAAACGTCATCCAGTTCATCCCTGGCGATGCCGAGGAAGTCACCGACGTCGTCCTTCAACACCGAGACTTCGCCGGCATCAACTTCATCGGCTCCTCGGATGTCTTCCGCTCTCTCTACGGCAGGATCGGCGAAGGCATCGCAAACAAGACCTACCGAGAGTTCCCCAGAGTGGTTGGTGAGACCAGCGGCAAGAACTTCCATCTTATCCACCCCACTGCCGACATCACCAGCGCTGTTAACCACACCATTCGCGGCGCGTTTGAGTACCAGGGCCAGAAGTGCTCCGCCACATCCCGAGTTTACATCCCCGAGTCTCGCGCCGAGGAGTTTCTGAGCGGCCTCAAGGCTGGCATCAAGGACATTACCATTGGTAGCCCGGACAAGGATTTTGGAGCCTTCATGGGCCCAGTAATCCACAAGCGATCGTTCGACAAGATCAAATCCGTCATCGATACAACCAACAAGGATTCATCTGCTAAGCTACTAGTCGGAGGGACCTACGATGACTCTGTCGGCTACTATGTGAAGCCCACAGTCTACCAAGTTGACTCTCCGGATCACCAGCTATTCAACGAAGAGATCTTTGGTCCCGTCCTAGCGGTTCATGTCTACCCCGACAATCAGTGGAGTTCCATTTTGAAGAAGGTCGACGCGGCTGGAGGAGGTCTCGCCTTGACCGGTGCTGTGTTTGCGAAGAACAGAGCTGCCATCCGTGAAGCCGAGGATGCTCTCCGGTATTCCGCCGGAAATTTCTACATCAGTAAGTAGAGTGAGCACCGAGATACCGGGGCTGTCGCTAACATGTTGAATAGACTGCAAAACCACTGCTGCACTCATCGGACAACAGTCCTTCGGGGGTGCTCGCGCAAGCGGCACGAATGACAAGGCCGGCAGCTCGGACATTTTGCGTCGCTTCACGAGCCCTAGACTCATCAAGGAGGAATTCTTCTCTGTGAACGGATTCAAGTACCCTAGTAATGAATAAGAAAGGATGTAATTGAGGAACCGTTACTGTCGAGCAAGGCCATACTAGCTGGCAATATAACGCCAGGGTTCTCGAGCTCTCTTCAGATATAGGACAGCTTGACCATTAGGTAGTATTGAATGAAATTTTGCGGACTAAACCGCCGGCGTTGGTCAAAAATTGATTGTTTACTGCACTAGGGTTTGGTATCGTTTAACGGACGGTGTGAGGTTTATTCGTACAATCTAAGCTACCTCCGTGCAGGGCAATGACTTTGCCTTTCGAGGTCGCTTTCGTACAGCCTATTGATATTTAGCCCATCCCCTCAAGGAGAATCATGTCAAGAATCTAAGACATTTACGGCCTCGCACAGTGAAAAAGAAATAAGTTTTGGGGCCGCTACATGGTACAACAACGATCTGCCCCTGGGGCTCAGTTAAGACCAAGTCCAGGTTTATTTCAAGAATCAAATTTAATTTCATACAAACGAAATTCATAATCTCAACTGACGAAAGCCACGAGAGCCAGTGCCAAGCTCACTCTACTGAGGTACAGCCGATTAGTGAGTTGACATGATGGTGTGCGGATAAAAAATGGGCTCACGCGGTTAAGTGAATGGCCTCAAAGACGTAGAGTTAAAAGCATCAGATTCAAGGCTCCAATCCTGGTCCGAAGAAAGCTAACCTTCATCACGCCCCACAGATGTTTGATGACTATTTAACCATCTCCTAGTTGTACGGCTTCTGACCATAAACCACGTAACTTGCGACATGTCAACTTCGTTCTGCAGTAATTTCAACATGGAGTACTTACATTGGCCAGTACGAATGAATGTTGGGATCTTTTAGGTCCCGTCGAACCATGGAAAGGAAAACATCAAGCTCTTTCTTGCTCCAGCCCAGGATTCTAGTGTACACAGCAGCGCTGAGACCTTCCAAACCTGAGCTGATGTTCTCGAGCGTCCAGGAGCCTGGGGAGAGTGTCAGTGGCTGGTTCTTGATGGAGCTTGGTTTCTCCAACGCCTCGAACGAAGATGACGTGATGGCATGAACATACCTAGCTCTTTCAGTTTGGGATCCTTTGGCCATCTGTTCTGAGGCCATTTGTAAACGACCTGCGTGACGTTCTTGAAGCCCTGCGCCTCGAGCTGCTCCTTGTAATGCATCGCCCCGTCAAACGGTCTGCCAATCATTCTCGTGCCGTCCAACAACTGCGTTGTCCACTTAGCCACAGCCGAGTCCTCGCTCATCGTGCCATCATCACTCGTGATGGGAGCGATATCCGCCAGCTCCAGCCAGCCTCCCGGGTTCAGGTTGTCGTAGGCTTGCTTGAAGAAGCGCGGCCAGTCGGCGAACGAGGCCGTCATCATACGGCTGTAGATGAGATCGAACTTGACGTTGAACGCCCACGGCTCCTCCAAGTCGTCGATCTGGAAATTCAGGTTGGGAGGGACGAACTCGCTCTGGATTGGGCTGAGGTCTACGCCCAGGACTTGAGCCTCGGGGTGCTCATCGGCGAAGTCGAGAGCCCACATTCCCGTGCCGGTGCCGACATCGAGAACGTTCTGGAGACCTCGCTTGTCGCCGCCAGCCGGACAAAGGTACAGCTTGTCCTCAAAAGTCAGAAGAAACAGGTGGTGTTGCAGGTCAAGGCGTTCTTGTTCCTCCGAGTCGTTGGGCATCACATACTTGCCGTCCTTGTAGGCGTGATAAGTGCGGCCATTTTCCTCGCGGTATCTCAAGACACTGCTGCTGAGAGACGCCGTAGAGCTTTCGCGGTCGTCTCCAATCGCAGAGTCGTTATCTTCCTCGTTATCGGCCTCAATATACCCAGTGTGGTGAGGAAATGGGGGGGCGATCGTAACCCCGTGTGGTAGAGGAGAGGCAGCCATCGTTCATCAGTGGTGGGCTGCGAACAATACAGAGCAAAGTTTCCATGACGGGGAGAACGAGTTTGCTATTGCGAAGGGAATGGCGAGGTTCCACTGGTCCTCCCTTTGCACGAGGGATGGCAGGAATGTGGAGAGGGTCGTCGGGCTAGAACGCGAACCAAGACACGGGCGAGACACCTAATGCATGTGTCACTCTTATCAGAAAGCCCCGATGCATCCGGGCCAATTGACTGAGACTTCTAATGAGGCACATGTCTGCGCTCAAAACTAACTCATCAGTAATTTCTTTGTAATGTGAATCATTTCATCATTGTGATCGCGAAGTCGCTATCTCTAGTGTTGAGGAAGGGCGATGCGCTAACCCTAATCGCGGCATCATCTTGCTCCCTACCATGGCAATTTCGTCAGGCTACTATATCTACGAAAGCATTCACGATAGGCGGTAGCCATCACAAGAGCTTTGTGAAGTGGCCAAGAAAAAGATTGAAGCTGACTGGCAGTCGAATCTCTGTTGATGTACCCTCCGCCTGGTATGCGATCGTGCATTTTCCTAGCATGGGATGCGAGACCAAGGTGACACTCAAATCCCTGAATCCCTTCCCGCCCCTTCAGTGAAGTCTCTCTGAGCGTATTTGCAGCCCAGGTATAATAATTATTGCGTCGGATGACACGGAAAGCCGGAAGCCAAATACTTTTGTGAAGCCTACCTGGTAAGAGTCCTTTGATACCAACAATTTCAAACCAACATCCGAAACAACTCCTTTCTAGAACAGATGATCTTATTTGGCTCCATCTAACACCCTAAAGTGACGAGAACTCCCTCATACTCTACATAGCCAAGGGCGTTATTCATAGCACACTCGAAAATCCACTACAGCAAAACTCGGGATTAGCCCAGCCACCCCGAAATCACCCAGTTTGGACCGGGTGAGATCGAGCCTAAATACCTCTATGTCAATAAGCTTCCCGCATTCAGAGCTTGGACTTGATTTAAGCGTTCTAGCCCTTCCGATAAGGTTGATGGCTGTCCAGACTTGGCAAAGCTCCATGTGAGATCTCGTTTGAGACTAGGGGAGCCCGGTCGCGTCCACATTGGTACCGCCACCCGTCTCTGCTCGGTCTTTTGAGGAGCTGATTGCAATACTGTTTTGTTTCTCGATATGCTCTGTGGCTTTTTCAATTATATGCGAGAGGCTCAGCTCGGTTATAGCTTTGCCTGTTTTGCACAAGAATGTGATGGTCCTACTAACAGTACACAAGAAGCAGCTCTATTCTTCTATGGTGCCTTTGATTTTTTTCATAGATCCATTTACCGTAAGACAAGTTATAAACGATTACAGAAAATGCCTATTGTGTTAGCCAACGTTTCTGGCTTTGCCATGGTAACTCTCTGGCTACTGCGTTAGTGTCCGCCGTTCCAATCACAGAGTCTACCGCTACGACAGAACCTATCTTCCATGCTTCTTCGACTTGCTTAGATGAGACACATAGCGATCTCTTCGGGCTTCCCGATACCAAAAACTCCCAGCGACCTTCGGCCGAGCCTGGGTTCATGTCTGTTGGCAAGGAGATGGAACTCACCGTCGATTTTATTTATACGGTCAATGAAACGATATACACGATAAAAAATCTTCCCACACCTCTCACATATACAGTTCCCATTAGGGGCAAAAAGACCCTCTGGGCAGTCATTAACGATGTCGGAGTGGCCCGGTATCAAGACAATTCCTGACCCGAGGGCGGCATCAACTAATTACCGTCCAACTCGATGGTGTTCTTATCGGCTGTCGATACATTATTATCAATAAGGTCACTGATAAAGTCATTCGCCATCTCAAACGTATGAGAAACAGGCTCCCGGCGCGGTTCGTGAATAGTTCAATGTAGATGAGACCTACGAGAACACACTATCCCTCAGGCTCGGCGGAATTCTTCGAAATCTAGCTATCAAAACAAAAAGTGTGCTTGGCTTAGACATCGATCCGATAACAGTGGTGTATCCGGATCCGACTCACGAGTGTGGAGCCTTCGGTGTCGACGAAAACCAAAGGCCAAGAAGTCGATTGGGACATCCGCCACGCATTTGGTCGTAGTCCATGAATCGAGACACTTTTTACCTACCTTGCGCAAGGGAAACGCAACATTTACTACGGTGGCGACGGTGTCGACGGGCGTAGTCCCTCGTCGGGCAGGGCTCAGGATACGAAAGTGGCATTTGGTGAGGGTCGCCAATGCATACGCACTCGTCATGGAAGATGCCGAAAACGGCGCTCATAGATGGTTCTGAAGACGGAAACTTTTAACTCTATTCGTGCGGCAAGTGTAATGATACGAGCATAGATGAAGGTAGATTTATGGCTGCTCTCTTTGACTTGTGGGACACGACTGACGATGACAACGCAGGGAGGTTGGAACGAGGAGCCAACAATCACAAGAACAACAGCAAAGGCTTCGAGCTGACTCCAAAAGAGATCCTTCTAGATCCAATAAGAAATGCCCTGACTAAATCTGATACCGACAAATACATACTTAGCCTAAAGGCTTGCTGGTGAGTGTACACAATCCAGCCAGTTAGATATTTCCGCGTGGATCGATGGTAACTAACATAATAAAATGTAGGGAAAATATTGAAGAGACCCTTCAGAAGAAAAACTCCGATTCAAAGGTGCAAGAAAGGTTGGATAAAGCGAGGGACATATTCAAATACAATTACGCCACTTTCATGTAATCAATTTGCCACTATAGAAGCCGAGAAAATGGTGAGCAACGAAACCAGGAGGACCATGAGAGAAATCGAAAACCATTTTTATGAAGACTACAATTCTAAAGGCTCGGTACGTTACTAAAAACGCCTTGTCCAAGAGGTCTTGGGGAGTATCTCAAAGTTGCATTGTTAATGGTAGTAGCAAGTGGCTAGGAGGCCCTCTACTGCTCGGGGGTAAGACGGAAACACAGACTCCCCATTCCAAGTACCGTCCAGGGTCACATGCTATCAGGTAGGCTTGAGAATACACTTGGAGGCGAAAGGAGGGACGTCATCTGGCAGAGAGTCCCGGCCATCCCCACGGGGAAGGGTGGTAGCGCGGTGGGGTTACCATATTGAGAATCTTATCCCGCGGAGAACATTTCCCTTCTGCGTCGGCCACGGCAGTCCAGATTTCAACCCGTAGTATAAAGGACCCAGGCATTCAAAGCCCGCAAGCTCTTCATTTGCATTTTGACACTAAGGAACTCGTCTGACGAAACCCCATCACATCACCTCTGCTATTCCCGAAACTTCGTCTTCACCTTCATCCATCACAGCAACACAGCCAACAGGCACAGCCCCGATATGCCTCACGCCGAATCACCCACCATCCACGGAGTCCAGCTTCACGTAAACGATGGACTCCTCGCTCCTGATGAGGTAGTTCAAATGCAGTTGTCTTACCCAGATGAGCCTCTCGAGGAGCTTTATCGTCGGTACACCACGGATGGCTATGTCGTTATCAAGGGTCTCCTCCCCCGTGAGGATGTCCTCGCCGCACGCGAGGCTTACTTCAGCTCTCTTGCGCCAAGCGGAGTCCTAAAGCCCGGCTCCTCCCCCGTTGAGGGCGTCTTCGACCCATCAGCCGACCCGTCCGACTACCCGGGTATCGGCGCTGGCAGTGTCAAGAACTCGAGACCAGGGTCGACCGACCGTTCGGCCATATTCGTCGATGCAGCCCTCAAAGCACATACCGAGCCCTGGTACAGCGGCTCAGACGACGGCAGTGTGCAGGGTTTTTGCAACCACCCAGCGCTAAGAGATTTCATCTCGCGACTAACGGGCTGGGGCGATCACACTCTAGCCGTCCGACGAACGCTATTGCGGAACAACACCCCCGGAAACAAGGCCATCGGCGTCCACTACGATCAATCGTTCATGAGGTACGGTGAGCCTACAGCGGTCACAGCTTGGGTCCCCATGGGCGACGTTCGAGTGGAGGGCGGAGGACTGATTTATCTCGAGGGCGGGGACAAACTGGGTCAGGAGATTGAGGAAGACTTTGCGCGCAAGGCCAAGGCGGCGGGAATGAATGACGAGGAGATGAGAAACGCTTTCAACGCCAACATGATGAGCACAGGGTTCTTGTGTGACGGTCCCGCCGACTTTGGACGAAAGTATGGCAAGCGGTGGCTGGTGAGCGCTTACGAGGCTGGGGATGTGGTTTTGCACACTCCGCACATGGTTAGTGGTCCTACAAGCTTATTTCTCAAGGTAGATTTATCTGACTGTGGTTTAGATCCATGCCTCGACTATCAACCGGGACACGGAAGGACGTATAAGACTCGGGACGGATCTGCGATTTGTCAACTCCAACAGACGTTGGGATACGGTAAGCATATCCAGCTCATCATCGAGGATTCTTCTAATTTCGAATAGCGTTGGAACAAAGATTTCGAATTCAATGATGGCCTTTGATTAACGGGGACGATACACAAGCCTTTCACACTTACTTGACCAGATATGTCGTGAAGCTGCGTAAATCAAGCAGAAAAAAATAGTACTATACATGTTTAAATACAAATTTTATCGACTCTCGAAGCGGTCAATTTCTGCCCATTCGTGCGTCAACGTCTCGATAAGAGTGCCAGATTTCCATTGCAATACACTGTTGACCTTTCTCAAGTATTGAATGGTGTGATCTCGCGCACAAGGGTGTCGAACACAATAACCACCTGTAGTATGAATTAATATGACTGCAATTGCAACAAAGCAGAAGGGCAAGCGTACATAACGACAGCATATGTGCTGGAAGATAGAAAGAGTTGATTGCCGACGGATTGGACAAGGCTAAGCCCATGAGAACGCCTAGATACTCAGAGATCTGCCGCTGAACATCAGTGTTAGTTGAGAGCAACAAATAGAATAGAGATATTCGACATAAAGCATTTACCTCTTTATCATATCTCAGTCTTGTGGCATGATATCCCACATTGTTGTTGGAGTTGGGCAAATTGCATTGCCGCAAACAGGAGAGTGCTTTGGCAGCATAATAATGCTGCAAAGCGATTACTAAACGCGTTGTCAACCAAATGATCCCAAAGGCTTTTCTCTAGTTCAAGATGAAACAACTGGCTTACCTGGAGCAGAAGAAGCCAACCAGATTTGTGGGATTGGCTGTTCCCGAGCCAGACTCGCTGGTTCGTAAAAGATTGGCTTAAACGATGGCGGTCGTTCCTCAAACCAGCGACTAATCTCCAAGTCGAGACTATCCCAGGCGATTTGCGACTGGCTTTTCTCAAAACTAGTCGGAAAAGCCCGTGAGTCCATCGGCGCAGGATCAGCGGGGAAAAACAGCCTGAGAGCTTTAGCAAAGAGATAAACCATGCGGTTCGAATAGGCCGAATCATCATTTCTCTGGAAGATGGTGGACCTCCCAAAACTCTCCATGCTAATTGGAATTTCCTCTCTTCTCACGAGATAAACGTAGATGGCTTGCCGTAAGTGCACCCATGCGGCCGCTTCGGCCAGGCCGCCTTGTGCTACGAAGCGGGCAATGGCTTCGTGATTGAGGAGATTGCGAGTGCCTTTGAGGTGGTAGTAATGTGAGTCGGTGTCGCTGTCGAACTCTTCGTACAGACGAGCCAGGACGACGGCAATGAGAATCCTCACGTCCCAGCTTTCGGGCGGTGACCGGAAGGTTTCAATTAGCAACTCGATACTTTGGCTGTGGTAATACGTGCTCTCGATGTCTGAACTCGAGCCGTTGTATCGGGCATCGTAGCGGCTCGCGAGGGCAAGGATACCGTTCAGTATCATCGGCTCACGCAACGCGAGGCGAGGAACTTCCAACGTAAAGTGCCGGGCTTCATCGCAACCATCGGACTGGGCGGTCCTTTGTCAGTGTAATGACCGTGAGCCGGGTACGGGAATCATACAGATGGGGCCAGTTTTTCAATGTATGTCCGAAACAAGTGGGCTTGGCGTTCAGTAAAGGGCGCATCCAGGCCCGCGAGGCTGGTTGTAAAGCACGTTTCCACTTCAACCACGCTGCCTGAAGAGATGATGGAGGGTGGCGGTTGGCGGCTGTAGGTTAATGTCCTGTCCTGCCCTGCATCGGAGGGAGATGAGAATGTCTGGTCGTCGTCCCCGCTTGGCAGATGGCTGACATCGCTCATGCTAGCATCTTGTGTCTCGTTGCGCCCTGCATCGAAGCCGGGGGAGCTCTGGGCGGCCGGGGATGCGTTCTTGGATGGTTCTTCAATTATTCCTTCTGGTGTTACAAAAGAGACTAAACGACGTCAACATAACCCTTCACACAGCAAAATCGTATTGACATACTAGACGAAGGCACCGCGGCCCACGACCTCCGCGGTCCATCCGAGCCCCCTCCTTCAGGCGCCTGCAAGTGCTTGAAGCGTATCTCATTGTTGAACCGACATTCCCTGCCGGACTCGACGCAAGCTCCGCATCGCGTTTCCCCCGGTCTCACGACGCATTTCCTGTGACGCCGTCTGCAGGCGCCGCAGCAGACAGCGCGCTTCATGCGACGAGGTTTTCTAATCGAATGTCCAGCACTTTTACCACACGGATTCGGGATGTGGAGGAGATGAAAGGTGGGGGGGGGGGGGGCAAGATGGATGGGGGGCAAAAGACGATGGAGGAAGAGGATTCCGCGGATTTCTTTTCCGCTCTAGT
>JAMYIC010001047.1:0-15526 GCA_024112705.1 Microcera coccophila
GGGGGGGCCGAGGGCTTTTGCTTCCCCGACCTGGACCTGGGCGTGTGGAAAAACAGGATCCGAAACGGTTCGGTGAATAAAGAGACAGGAGTCAATTGTTTATTATTTTCCGTTGGGCTTCAGAGGACAATCCTCCGACGACTCGTGCCCCATGCCCCGAATTTGCCTACCTAACTTCGTACTCGCCTGTCAAATCTTTGGGCGTTTGCCCACCCCCACGCCCTCGGTATCTCGGCCCTGGCTCTGGCTGCATGCTCTCGCTGTACTGGAAGTCTCGCTGTGGCCCTACTGGAACTTGGCTGTTCGACACGCCCAGGCCTGGCTAGAGCGGGCTCGGTTACCGCTCTTCCGAGTTGTACTTGGCTGGGGAAGAGCACAAAGAAAAAGAAAAGAAAAAAAGGAGGAGGGAAAAAGCAAAAGAAGATTGCTGCCCGCCACACTTGTGCTTGTGTGCTTGTGCTTGCGCTCATGCATGTACTGTGACTTTTGGGCTTCGTTCCTCATTTCGTTGTCCGCCTCTGCTTTTCTTTATCTCGGCCGTTCAAGCGGTGACAGACACCATGGAATGCTATAGCCACCCCCCGTTCAATCGGTCTGGCTCCCTACGTAGCTATCTACCTAGGTACCTTACCTTATCTATCTAGGTACCTTGGGCAAGGTACCTTGCACACCACGTAGTGAGTTCTAGAGCTCTGTCTGAGGCGCGTCTCTCATCCCCGGATTGCCACATTTCACATCGATACCCATTCCCTGCCGGGGCCCGATGCCAATCCCCACGCCCTCCAGCGTCCATCACGACGCGTCAGAAGCTCCGAGGCTTGTCTTGAGGGGGGGAATTGCCCTGCCCTGCTCTGGATCTGCTCGCTAATCGGTACCCAGACTGGCCAAAAAAAGATGACACTCGTTCCAAGCTCAAGCGTACGGCCCCGTTCGGTATAATTACTGGCTGCCCTTGGGCTCGTTGCGGCCGTGGTAGGGATATTGGCCCGTCTGATGCGGTCTAGCTTTTGGTTGCAATGTCGGCTGAAAATGTTTCGGATGGCTTATCCAAGGGCCAAAAAGTTATTTGGGTCCCAAGGTTACCAAGGTTCCTAATTAAAGCTGCAGTATTGTCACGGCCCAGCCCTAGAGCTGATCAGGTACCTGAACCTTTCCGCTGGATGCAAGGATCTGACAGGCTTTTGCGGATCGTACTACGTAGCAAGTACTGGTACGAATTCACCGTCTCGAAGGGAAGCCTTGTTGTGGTTTTCCGCTCTCCGCCTCCCGTTTCCCCAGGTTTCCCAATGCCCTCGGCCTGGTCCTGGTCTCGACTGTCAACCCTGGTCTTGGTGTCCGGATCGATGTCTCTTCTGTCTGATCTCTTCCCTCGTCGTCTCCTCTTCGTCGTCCGCTGTAGCTCCTTCCCTTTAAATAACCAGTTATCCTGCCCCCCTTCCTTCCCTTTCCCCGGACATTCCGCAACTCTCATTTTTACCCCATCTCGGACTTTGCCTCAAATATCTTCGTCTTCCTGTCCCCCCTCGCTCGCTCAACGCTCAACGCACCGACACTCGACTCATCGACCCTCGACACGGCTTTGGTCATTCTTGCACCCTTCCTTCTGGTTCTTCTTCTTCTCCTCCACCAACTGAACTGCCAACTACCAAGTGCCAACTACCAACTACCAACCGCCACTACCGGCGCCAACTGCCAATCTCGACCTCGATCACAGCCTGGTCTGACTGCCTGGTGCCTCATTTCATCTCCTCTTATCAAAGGGCTTGACATTTCCCCCACTCACACTTTTCCGTGTTCGTTTGCCATCTGCATACAAATTTCGCCCACTTCCCCAACACTTTCGCCGTCGGATCAGAACATCGACGTTAATCGCCATCACTTACCCACAATAATACGCAACTCGTCACTCCACATGTAAGTAAAAAGGAGATATATAACCCGCCACTCCTAGATGATCGCCTCTCTGACCAGCTTCCAACTATAGAATTTAATCCACAATCAAAATGCCCAGCTCTTCACCTCTCGTCATTCCCTCTCCCCAGCGGAGTTTGAGGCTCGTCACTTCCCACGACCTCTACACCAGCATCAACGCCACACTCTCCTCCAAGGACAACCGCCCCTCAACGCCAGTTCGTCGCATTCAAGAAGACGACTACACGGTCCCTGCACCTCCCCCGCCTAGCCCGGTCAGTTTCAGACCCGAGCATTGGCCTGTTCGACGATGAGCGGCGAGCCTGCTTGATGGCGCAGGTCGCACTACATCAATAATGCCTACTCCCTATGCGCACCTCGGGAAGGAAAGGAGGCGGCAAGGAAATGGCCTGTACCAACTTTTCTTCTTTTTTGCTTTGTTTTTTCTTTTCTTGATTCTTTTGTCGTACGACTGGCGTTCAAGGGATCGATACTGCAGCAGTCGGGGTCTGGGGCAATCACCTTTGAGGACTGAACGGTTGTCAATGGTAGGACTTGACAAGGCACAACAAACACCTAGCAGCGACGACATAGATTTGGCATGGGCGCAAGGAATAGGGAATGCACAGAAAAAAGTCGTGCCAGGTTTTTTCTTCTTCGCTTCTTTCAGGACAAGGCAGCATGAGGGATCGTCATTAATTGCTTTTTTTATTCGAGATAGTTGTGAATCACACGTCTTCAAATTTTGTCACACAGGATGGCTTCTGCATGTGAGTGGCTGTCGAACAGCGGTGTGAGAAACACTTCGTGTAGAGGCATCCGAGTCGATTACGAGATTCGAGGGCCCGTTTCTCCTCTGACCGATGTGTCAGAGCCCGATTTACACAGCCACGGCTGAAGCTTGTGTAGCCATTGTACAAGCAAGCCGTCGAGGTCCGTCACCGGATGAACGGTCGAACCCGCCTGGCTTACATTCGGATGGTGACGAGTCAACGACATTCCACGCTTGTGAACCAGAAATAGCCAGATTCCTAAACAGCAGGGATTAGTTTCCATGGTAGCACCGTAGTTCATAGTGGGATCGGGCTACGAGACTACCTTGGAGACTAGTTACAACAGCCGAGGTACCACACGACCGGCAACACCCCAGAAGTCCTGAGCATGATTCTAGAGTCGTATGGTGCTGCTAGCATATTGTTGCATATTCGGCTCCCCAAGTTGACTTCGGTAGACGTCGGAGCTGTAGATGTCTACATCCACGTGTGTGGGGACCAGCCTACATCATGGATCCGCAAGTGGGAATTCCCTAGCCAATCCCACGTGCTTCGTTTCCTAAAATCCCATGTGAACCTGGGATTCCAAACACTAAATCGACTGTTGATCAGGGCTTTCAGTTGAGTCTCCCAGGATGACGAAATGCTGGCTTATCGCGATTTCGCGAACTTGTCGCGTTGCTGATAAGGAGCGGCTCATGCGCGGTCCTCGATCCACTTTTAGCCTTTGACCACTTTACACGTCCCAGACGCGGATCGGCGCGCTCCAACGCGTCTGGGCCCGCTGGTCACCCCCGACGACCGCACATACCATGGAATACTTCTTGCTCCCACTTTCCCAGGCCGGCTTCAACTTCCGCAGCTTCCTTTCTACCCGTTGTCCGTTCTTAACGTCTGTAATTGTACATTGGTTGCTTCCTCGTTCACTAAGGAGCTGTGCAACCCTGAAGCTGCTGCCGCACCCCTCCTGCGGTCTCGAGAAAATTTCCAAGATGCCTCGCCCGGCAACGCGCAGCCACGGCCTTGCTGCCACTCAACCCATCAGCAACTTCACCCGAGTTTCTAAAACCCACGCCTCCCCTGACTTGCTCAAAAAGAGTATCCTCGAACCTATTGGTGCTACAACGAAGAAAAGGAAAGCTACTGTCATTGAACAAGAGGAAGGACACCCCAGATTGACACCACGGACCATCAGCTTCTCGCCCAGCAGCGATGATGAGCTGACGCCTGTGAAACGTGCTTGTCGACGACAGGAGCCTACAGTGACACTTGGCAAGCCTGTTCGCGCGATTGCAAAGGGAAAGAAGACGGCGAAACCACAGCCCAAGAGGACGGTGGCAGCGCATAAACCTTCAGAGTCAACCATTCTCGCCAAGTCAAAACAGCCAGGAAAGAAGGTTCAGACCAAGATCGATGGAGTTTTCAAAAAGCTCAATGCAGTCACCGAAGAGGGCAAGAGCGATGGACTTCCTCCCCATCTTGCCGACATGCTCGACCTGCATAAGGCTTTCATTAAGACTCTCGTGTTCCACATCGCACATCACGGCATCGCCTCGCCCATCCCTTTGAACGAAGTTGTTCCCAACATTACTCGAACCTGGAGAAAGCGTCAAATAACAACCAATGACATCCAGCGGCTCATTGCTCTTGAGTCTTCGAAAGGAGAGAAGTTTACTTCCCCGTTTCGTCTCGTTACATATGGACACGACCAGGTGGCTATTGTCGCCGCCAACGCTGCTGATGTCAACGCAGACGGACTCAACCGTCGTGTTACGGAGAGTCTTCAAGAAGTCGCGAAGTCGACTACAGAAGATGAAGTGATTGACACCCAAGCGGTGTTTCAGAGCCTGTCATTAGCTGAGGAAGCAGCAATTTTGCCCAGTGGCTCTGAGAATTCGTTGATTAAGAAGGGACATGCTGCTCTTTCCAAGATCAAGAGCGGCATAGCAGCGAAGCAGCAGGAGAAAGAAGCACAGAAAACCCTTGCAAACACGCCGATTCTTAATGCCGATGGCTCGAAAATGGGCCTTCTTGATCGCCTTCGGCTGAAGCAACTCGCCAAAGCGAATGGACCTTCCCCCCCGTCAGGCCCCGAACTTGAGCGCCGAGCAGCTCTTAACCGTGTTCCCGATGTTGCGGCTACTATTTCCATGCTCAGTCTATCAAACCCAATGTCCTTACCTCGCCAGGCGTTTACCATGGCCGTCATTTCAGACAAGCTCAAGGATTCGCTCCGAACGACGATATCGAAGGAGGAGGGTATGGCTTGTATTCGCTTGATTGCTGCTGAGATTGCGCCCGAGTGGCTGCGTGTGGTGACGATTGGAGGCAGGGAAAATGTGGTTGTGCAGAGAACTGGACAACCGGTGGATCGAGTTATTCAGGAACGTGTTCAGAAGTTGTTGGCTTGAGTGACTGGACTTACGGACGAAGGCTGTACTGTACGGAGATGACTGGAGTGGATCGGAAATACCCCATGGCATGGAGCGCCTTTGCATCCCGGAGGCGTTGTTTGAATTTTTGCATCGATCAGAGCATGGCCTTTATTGCATTTACAGGTGTTAGGTACACACGGACAGTGTCAAGGGGAGGGTATTCATCAGAAGGCCTGTCAGGTGGTCGGGTAGAGAACATTACATGCATCACAGACGTACATAGAAAGGCGATGTTGTACATTGACTCGCTGTGCTTCGTACTCTATGCTCTTCTGTCGGCGCTAGAGCATTTTGATTCTCCATGACCCTTATCAGTGGAGAGGCTACGTCTCTCGCCGTGGACCTGTGCCTCGGCCAGGCAGTACCTAAACGGTACCGATCAGAATCGAGGGCCTTTGGCCGGGTGTCGCTTAGCCAACCCTGCTAGATTCTTCCGAATTCGGCATAAAGATCGATCTGATAGGTGGATCTTAACGGGCTTGGTCGCCGAAAAAGCGGGTCACCGAAGTGCCGATGCCGCGGCCGGAAATATGATCACGGCCTGAATTCAACTTCGCCGACGGCTTTATCAAGAACTGCATCTCAGACATCCATCACATATAGAAATAAGACCACAGTATGACGTCTCCTCCGGCTTGGATTCGAGAGTATACCCATGAACAGTCATTGCCATTGGAGGCCCAGTACGCGATTTGACTTTTTTTGTTTTTAATTCTTTTTCCCATTCACTGCAAAGCATCGTGGGAAGAGGATTCCCTCCCCGACGTACCACTCGGAGATAGAGCGGGGCTGCCGAGCACGAAGCCAAGATAGGTTGGTCTTGACGCAATGGTACTGCAGAATGTGCCCGATATTCGGTCTTTTATGAGTTTTGACCGCGTTGTGGGAGTCACACCCCAATGCGAGGGCTCCGATTTCGAAGCTGAAGGCACAATGGGGAATAGTTAAAATACCGAGCTAAGGGTGCGAGCGTCGGGCAGAGAGTTGAGGAGGGGCATTGGTTTCGATGTCAGCAACTAGGATTGAATTCAGAGGATCCCATACGGATTGTTCTTTTTTTTTTTTTAGAGAGAGAGATTTGTTTCGGTGAAAATCGGGCCCCTTCCTATTTCGTTCCTATGCGAGAGTCAGAGGTATTGAATGCAGTTCAATGAATTCCCCACGGATCATGAAGGCAAGCCAAGAAGTTCCATCGGTGCAAAGCCGACCCTCGTCTTCATCCTCCAGTCATACACGAGTCTCTTCACTGCGCATCGAACCCGCCGCAACGCCAAATGTCGCCCAGGTCTATCACACGGCGTCTCACATGTCCGGCCCCGATGCCTTGGAACCCCAATCAATAGACCCGTACGCTGAGGGTGATGAGAAGATTTACGAAAAGCACTCCCAGCATCGTAAGATTATGATTGTGGGAGTGCTATCGTTTTGCGCTTTCCTATCGCCTGTTTCGAGCACTTCCGTCTTGGCTGCGACACCCGAAGTGGCAGCCGATTATGGGACGACGGGCAGCATTATCAACTTGAGCAATGCTGGATATATGGTGTTTATGGGACTGTCCCCCTTGGTATGGGGACCTATGACCCAAGTGTTTGGGAGATGGCCCGTAAGTCTATCGCTCCAGGGGCGTTGATGCATCATGCTTCAGCAGAGGTTGCAAAAAGGGTATCTCTGAGGCCCTCGAGGAATGTACTGAAATGGCTATTCAGATCACCATGTTAACGGGGATCTTGTTCTTCTTATTGAGTCTCGCTACTGCGTTGGCTCCAAATCTTGCCGCGTTCTTCGTCTTTAGGACATTGTCAGCCTTCGAGGGAACTGCCTTCATTCTCATGGGGCCAGCGTGTATTGGGTAGGTGATTTCCTATCTCTACTCACTTTGTGTCCTTCCGGCCCGACTCTGGCCCGACGGGTCGACTTTCCTTTTTTGGTTCCGGTCCAGTCTTGTTTAGCGATCATGGGGAGTTTTCTCGAAAAACCTTAGCATAAGACCCTAATTTCTTTCGGGAGTCTCGACATCTTGGCACTATGCTCATAGTGAAGAGCCAACGCTTTATCGCTCATCCGGAGGCTCGTCTCTCCGAACCTGAGTAGAGGCTGACCTGCGAGTAGCGACATCTATAAGCCAACCGAACGGGGCACGGCCATGGGCTGGTTCATGACCGGCACTCTGGTCGGGCCTGCTTTTGGACCTTTCCTAGGAGGCATCATTGTCACATATTCCTCATGGAGGACCATCTTCTGGCTCCAAGCAGCACTGGCTGGTGCTGGAGCCTTGGGTGTTTTCTTTCTAGTACCAGAGACAACGCACCACAAGAAGATTGATGAGCTAGAAGGATACTCACGGGTGCAAAAGGCCAAGGCCATCTTGAAGATGATCAATCCTCTTAAACTACTACGGCTTTTCCGTTACTGGAACTTAGTTCTAGCAGCGGGAGGAAGCTCATCCCTGACTTGGAACATGTACACACTTTTGACACCGATTCGGTATGTACTGAATCCCCGGTTCCACTTGGAAACACCACTGCTATCAGGTTTGTTCTATCTTGCCCCGGGCTGTGGATATCTTCTCGGAACCTTCATTGGCGGTCGTTGGGCCGACTATACTGTGAAGAAATGGATGAAAAAACGTGGATTAAGAATTCCCGAAGACCGACTTCGATCAACGTTGCCATTCGTAGGGATAGTAATCCCAGGTTCGATGCTCATCTACGGTTGGTCTGTGGAGAAGGCGGTTGGCGGTATACCACTGCCAGTGATTTCCATGTTTGTGCAAGGCGTTGCGCAGCTCTTCTGCTTCCCGTCGCTCAACACGTACTGTATCGACGTGATGCCAGGTCACGGAGCTGAAGTGGCAGCAGCCAACTTCTTCGTTCGATACTTTGCTGGCTGTGTCGGCACCGCTGTGGTACTTCCCGCAATCCAGAGCATTGGAGTCGGATGGTTTTCAACCATCAGTGCAGCTTTCATCTTCGTGTCCGCCCTTGGAATTGTAGCGGCGATCCAGTGGGGAGACGGATGGAGGGAGAGGATGGACAAGAAGTTGAAGTGGCGAAGAAAGCAAATACAAAGGGAGCGAGAACAACAACGGGAGCACTTGGAGGGAAAGGACTGAAAAATTCGACGCCCAAACGACGAGGAAAAGGGACCCCGTGCGAAGAACAGACCCGAAGCTAAGAGTGAGGTAGTCTAAGTTTGTTTTATGCGTTGAGATGCTTTGAAACATCTCGTTGAGAAAGCCTCAGGTATAGTAGGTATGTCCACAGAATTACTAGCTTAGTCAGATTGGGAACCGAAAGGATGAAACAAAGTTTGCATTACAGAGATGAACGAGCTCGGTGGTGGTTGCCCCATCTAATTGAACTGATACCTTGGCGTTCAGGTATCAGCGAGAGAGATGTCTTCAGCCTCAGGCACACAGCGCACCCAGCGAGTGCGAGGTCAAGCTGAGCCCCTCCTCAGTTGAAACTAGATAGGGGGGCTCAGCTTCACTGCACACTCCAGCCAGCCGTTAGCACAGACATACAAAGAGGTCGGCTGTATTCGAAAAATCCGGACGACGCTTCATTTCGCCGACACCTTCTTGGTCTGAAACAGGGGAGAGTCGTTGGACAGAGGACAACACTCCCGCAAGAATCCATCTTCATCCATCCGCGGACCGAACAAAAACTTGCAAGCAGTGTCGCTCGACGCGTCGCATAAGCAAAGCCTTCGTTAGTGCCCCCGAATATAGAGGTAAGTGATGCGGTCTCTCTTATTGACGCCGATGCAGTCGTCGGTCAGTCCGCGTCATGATTCGAGTAAAACGGCTAGTTCCGTGGTTTCTGCGGACCGCAGCTTCGATACCTCCGCGAAACAGTTTCGATATGTGCCCACCACTCGACTTTCGCCATTGAGGTTCGGCAATCACTCGTTGCCAAAGGTCAAGATGGGGATGCCGGGGTCCGACTGCGTTGGACCACTTATCATCTCTTTATTCTCCAGTCTGGTGTGCACTGGACGCCGCTGATCCGTCTCCTTTTCCCCTATCGAAGAGGCTTACGCGGTTTATGACGTTGGTGGGCTCGGAAACCATCAATGTTCTATCTGGGGAGCCAAGACCTTTAGAAGCTTGAACTTACACTGACAGCTTGGCACAGAGAAGTCAACGCGGAGATTCTATTTTTGTGGGCAAATAGCAAATCTCGCGACGATGGACACACCAATGAGAACCATACTTGCCGATGAAACGACGCCTGCGTTACGTTAGTAAGAGGACAAAACCGTACAAACTTCAACTCCCAGCACAGTATCACAGTGTTGAAGCGAACTTCGACAAAACGGAGGACGCGCGGCGGCCGGTGTTTAGGGACGCTCAGGATCTCCAGGGGTTCTCTCAAAGTCGGTGGCCGGCATTAAATCGTCACTGGACGGCGGCATACAAGGGTGGAGCGGAATCCCCACCCATCAAACGTCCCACCGATTGAGGCTCCGCCGGTGAAGGTATCAGAACCATGAAACGATCTAGGAATCCGTTTCCCTGTCAGTCTTCAAGGATTAGTGGGAGTCTCGAGCACGAACCACAAATGAAAGATGCGAGATCATCGGGAAAACTGGGTGCGGCCGAGACAAATGAATATCACTCCGCCAGATTTGACAAGTCCCAATTAACTCGGGCATGCAACATGGCGCTCGAGGTAAATGGTTGGGCCACCACCGTTCGTCACAGTGACCACGATCAATCCTCCGGTGAAATATGTCCTTCAAGCACTGTGGTGTACTTGCAGCACAGGAGTACAATCCCCAATACCGAAACTCGACTTAACTCTGCTCCTCCGCTGTGAATGGCCCTCTCTTTCCTCTTCTTTCACTTCCAAGTCGTGGGCATTTCTTTTTATGTTCAGTTGGTCCTCTGCGAACTCTTCCCAGATTGTTTGTTCTGTCCTTGGTTGATCGGAGGCCTTCCTGCTATCTGCAACTTATAGTGTCTCTTCGCCAAATCCAACACCCTTCTTTTGTTGGGCCTCCTCTACCTCTCGAACCGAATCAGGCTGGCTCTGATGAATGTTGGTTGACAGCCTGTCATATATTTCGCGTCACTCCACGACACCCTGCCCTCCTTTGGCTAACTCACCTCCTCGATGACGAACATCTCCGCGCTGACTTCCTCTCACGCTTGCCGCTGAAAGAGTATTACACTATCAAATCTATCTTTTTTCGGCGACTCAAGACTTCACCTACCTCAAACTCCCTACTATGGACAGAAAACTTTCTTTCACGAGCTTGAGCAGTCGTTCAAGCTCACTTGCTTCGCTCAACCGAAAACTCGAGCCTCTACTTCCTTATGCGGTCATCTCAGAAAAGACGGGCCAAACCCTCCGAGTACGCACCTTACTAGGGCATTGCCATTATCGCCGACTCTTCATATGGATCTCCCTTCTCTCAACCCTGGTCATACTTGGCTTGATGAAGTCAGGCAGTGGAAGTGGCTACAATGTCGGGGGCTATCACCTTGGCGGAACCAAGGCCAACAGCCCGATGGAGACAGCAGAGGCAATTTTGGACTCTGTTGAGCCTGTTTCAGAAACTACAGATGAATTCAATGGTGACGGAGGCCTCGAGATTGTACAGGAGGACGATCTTATGACCGAGGATGACAAGGAGCAGGTGGCTGAGCAAGTGCGAAAAATGCCCTGGCTCGAATTCCCTCTGTTCGTATCCCCAAGATGATTGATTCTCAGCCCGGTACTAACTAGTCTTAGCCTCAATGGGTATTTCAACGGTCTGAAGACGATGGTCAAAAAAGCTGACCTTCTTCCCGAGTACCCCAATATTACAAACCAGACAACTACTTCCAGGTCTATCAACCATCAGAGCATCCCCAAGCCTATTCGATACAGTCCATACAGCAAGAACAGAAGCAACGTCAAGATCTGCTACCTCGATTCCAACGAAAAAATCCCTGCCCCGGATATTTATGCCTACGAAGGCGTTCCTCAGTACACGCCCGATCCAGCTCTAGGATCCTACAACCTTCTAGGTATTAGAGATGATGTATGTTTTGACCGGTTCAGTCGATACGGCCCCTATGGTCTCGGCTATAGCAAAATTCACGGCGGCTCCGGGGTTGGCATCGACACTGAGAACGCACACAATGAAGAAGTCTGGAAGGAGACGGGCAAAATTGACTACTCAAAGGTTGATTGGGGCGGCGCTCAAGAGAGGTGCTTCAAGGCCAACAAGAACCGCTTCCGACAAGTCGGCTCAGACACTGACGGACTCAAGAGCACCGGTGGCGAGAAGAGCCGTACCGCTGTCGTAGTCCGTACTTACACGGGCTTCAAATGGACTGAACACGCCATCCTCAATTTCCGCGCGCTGATCAACGAGCTCTCTCTTCGATCAGGAGGCGAGTACGCGATCCACTTTCTGATGCAGGTTCGCGATACCGATGAGCCCATATTCTCCGACGACGCAACCGCGGAGCGCATCATCAATGAAAACATTCCTACCGAGTTTCGCAACCTCGTCACTCTCTGGAGCGAGCCACAGATGAAACTTTACTATCCCGGAAAGTTTGAGGATGCCATCGCGAACCCATCTGGGGCCGGCGTGCATGGCATTTACCGCAGCGCCCATTTCCCCCTCCAAGTTTTTGCCATGCAACACCCCGAGTATGAGCATTACTGGAACTGGGAGATGGATATGAGGTATCTTGGTAGCTACTACGAGTTCTTCGACCGCATCGGCCAGTGGGCAGCTGAGCAACCGAGAACTTTTCTTTGGGAGCGGAGTGCGAGGTACTACATTCCTTCGTATCATGGATCGTGGGAAAACTTTACCAAGACCACTCAACAAGACTCAATACAATCGAGTCGCTCTAGCGTCTTCGGGCCCGCCTCATTTGAGGGCAATCAGAAACTTCAACACGAAGAGGACGGCAAATCCGCCATGCCCGCGTCCTGCTCCGCGGGCATGGATAATTCCAAGTGCGGCGTCGGCGAGGACGCCGACATCATCACCCTCAACCCCATTTTCGATACCGAGGACTCGGGTTGGGTCTTTGCCGAAGATGTCACGGGATATAAGCAGCCTCCACCACGCCGCTGCGCCATCGTTACTGCCTCACGACTCAGTCGCCGTCTCCTAATGGCCATGCATGAAGAAGTTTGGCGCTATCATCACACCATGTTTACGGAGATGTTTCCCCCGACTGTCGCGCTCCATCACGGCTACAAAGCTGTGTATGCCCCGCACCCAGTCTACCTCGACCGCGCCTGGAACTCTGCTGGCGAGATCGACGCAGCTTTCAATGGGGGTCAGGACCATTCGACTTCGGGCCACGGCAGTCCCTTTGACATTAAAAACGAGCATAACCACAAGGGTGCCACATGGTATTACAACAGCCAGTTTGCTGGGATGCTGTGGCGACGGTGGTTGGGATATGCGCAGACTGACGTTCGTAAGGTCTATACACAATTGAGTACTAACAAAGAAAAGGGTGGTAAGCTACAGGAGATGGATGAGAAGAGTAGCGGGAGGATGTGTCTCAGGGGCATGCTGGTCCATCCCATAAAACACGAACACCCGTTCGAGCAGTCATAAAGCGGCTCACTTACCTCAACCACTTTGCACATACACGGCATAATCCGGCATATATTTGACAACATTCCTTGGAAGGTGGCTTACAGCACACCGATGATGAACATAGCATTTACAGAATTCGGCATTTTGAATTCATTCATTAGAACATACATTAGGGGCTTTTCCCCGAAACACCATACTTATAGAGTTAGACTTTCCTTCAACGGCATCATTTCTTACTCAGATGTTATTATGAGAGCCGTAGTATCGGTGGGCATAGGGGCAGGGCACCTGACCCCCAGGCGTTTAGAGTTGTGGTATCGGGTACACCGAGAGTCTTTATCAGATTAGTCGTCACAGATAGGTGTGGGTTGGTATTCCAGATGTAGGATACCCCACGATCTTTAAAACATGGGTAGATCACTGTTTAGGCCCAGATCAAATATTTTCAAGTCTAAGAGACCATCGCTCATATATAGGATAGAATTTAAAGAACTTCACTTTGCACACACAACGATACAGAATCGGTGCAACTTAGGAAACAAGAACTCAAGAAGCATGCATTCGTCACCAAACCTATAAACTATCAATACCCACCAGGCCAGCCATCACATCATGCACTTAATTCGTAAGCCCCTGGCTAATCCACGCTCTAGAAGAACCAATCCATCCTTCGTCAATTTGCACCCAGAAAAAGGAAAGAAAAAAAAAACACATTGCAAACTAACATGACGCAACCGAACGCTACCACACATCCGACTATCGCTCTTCCAATGCACAGCGATGAAGCAATCCACCGAATCCCGAGCAGACAAGAGTCAAGTAGGAAGCAAGTCAAGCGACTAGGCCGGACCAGAAAAAAGGACAAAGCATTTCCACAGTGTCCAAAGACAGCCTCAAACCCAAGGTATCCATGAGAGCCTCTACGACGCCGTCAACACCTTGAACACCACGTTGAGCTCACCTCCGTAAAAAAGGCCGAGTAAGCGAAAAGAAAGCGTTGTTGAGCAATGGTGAACGGATTCTCAGCAATCCGACACCACATGTTTCACGCGTTTTTTTTTTTTTTAAATTCAAAGCCAGGGCTTAGTTTGAAGCCGTGAGCTGCTCACTTCTTAAGCACGGCATCATAGATGCTAACGAGCCCAGTAATGGCTGTCCCAACGAGGATGCCCTTGTACCCGCCATACACGGCAGTGTTGAGGCGGTCGATAGAGTTCTCAGACAACAGTCCGCCGAAGGTTACGCCCTGGGCATACACGACGTACGAGACCAGCGCCTTGACAATACTGAAAGACACAGGGTCAATAACATTATCAGCAACAGGCGACCTCGGCCTGATGCGAGAGTGAGTGCTGCTCGTCGCGCCCAAGTTGAAGAACCAGCCCGCAAGACTTGGCAGCACGGCACTGGTAAGCACCCACGTCAATGCTGGTGACCAAAAGCTCGAGGTCAGCAACAAGAACATGTCAGGAAGATAGACGGGATAATCGGGCGTTCCCAGGATATTGATGGCGGGGATGGTGAACGCGTAGACATTGCTCAGAATCTCACGGCGAACGTTCCAAAGCTCAAAGCCGGCGACACAAAACAAGACGCTGGTGACGGTGCTGAGGGCATCGCGGGTCGCGTGGCTGGCTTCGACAATGCCACTCTCTTGGTAGATAGAGGAGGCACGCTGTCGCACGGCGATAGCGGACCGGTCAACAGCTTGAGCAATGTCGGCCGGTGTAGCAGGGAGGGGGATGCGTGCTGCGACCTGAGAGAGCGAGCGGCCAGGTGTTTGGACGAGGGCGGTGGTAGTGCTGCTGGTGTCGGGCGGTGGAAGTTGAGGTACTGGTGCTATTGATACTACAGCGTCATCGCTCCTTGAAGGTAGGTTAGCCTCTTTGCCTCTAGTACTTTCCTACAAAGGTCTCGTGGTGGTTGAAACGCGTTGGAGCAACGCGCCCGACGACCACGCGTTGGAAGACCCCGCGCTCAAGTTTTGCCGAGTTCAGACTTACTCGGGTGTAATCTCTTCGGACAGCTTGGTAGTGTTCCTCCGCCTCGAGACCTTCAGTCCGTCCTCTGCAGAACGCGATGCCCTCTTCATAGGCGAGCCCATGGCCTTGGCGCGGCTGGTGAAGTAGCTCGTCAACTTGGGATTAGAAATGAAGCGCGGTGCGTTCTCGGCGAGGTATTCATCGAGAGCATCTGCGAGTTCATCCTTCTTATATCCATCGTAACTAGAAGTAGTCAGCATCGAAGTTTCGTTGCGGGCGCGGCGCATCGTTAGACGGGCAGAGGAAGATGGACAGCTCGGGAAGCTATGGTGTGCCTCGATGCGATGCGCGCGAGAGCTATCATTCGGTGACGAGGCTGAGGCGACGTCTTCGACAACTTCTCGGCGGGATGCGCATTGCGCAAAGGAAGGTAGACTTACTCTTGCAATCCAACTGACTCGGCCAATTCGAGCAGGAAGCCTTTGCGCTGGTTGCGCAGCCACGAAGCCATGATAAGAGTGTGTTTTTGGCGGCGCTTGAATACACGTCGTGGAGCAGGGGCGATGCAGCAAAAGAGGCGTCAATGCCGCTAAATCGGTTGGTATCCAGAAGTGAGGAAGATGATGTTGGCAACGCAGTACGTGGGTATACAGACCCCAAGGAGAAAGGCGTTGGCGTTGTGGTGGTTTGGTGTTTTGGGAGTTGGTGTATTCCAATACTGTGCACTGTATCCGGGGGAGGGCCTTGGGGTTGGTTGGTGGGATGGCTGGGGGAAAAGGGCTGTGGGGGAGGGAGGTGGGAGCTAGAATTAGGCGGGCTGCGTTGTTTATGTTTTTTTTTCTCCTGCGGCAGATGGCAGGCA
>JAMYIC010001048.1:844-13525 GCA_024112705.1 Microcera coccophila
AGCTCAGAGTCTCAGTACATGTGAACTACACAACCATCAGCAACTCACACTATTAGAGCTTGTGTCTGTCCAATCTCATGCCCCCGATCCATCCAAGGAATCATTATAACCAACCATTATCATCTCGACGTTTTGGCATTGCGCATTTCAATGCCCCCCTTCGCGGGAGTCCTCGTATCGGGGATCCCGTATCTCTGCCTCAATTCCGACAGCAGTGGGCCAAGCTCATAATCGCTCTCCATGCTGTCGTGGTTACAACATGGTGAGTTCCGAATCGGCAGCAGCCACTCAAACACGTTGTTCCCCATCACAGACTTCCAGTTCCTCCAGTACCCGGTATTCCATGGGTTCTCCTCTGGGTCTGTTGTGAGAATGGCAAAGGTTCGCTTCGCTTGCTGATCTCTTGGCGAAAGTCCGGCGGTGCTACTCACGGATTCCGGTGGGCCGTCGCTCGCTTGATCGCCGTTCGGACCCCCCGAGCCCGAAAGCGGGTAGGTGATGGTTTGATATCGTTCAGTCGATACCGTATTAAAGGGCACACGGACGGCCAACCGATAATTTTGCGGCTTCTTCAGCGCGTCGATGTTTGTGATGTTGGTAAAGACGAAGCGAGACGAGGTGGCGGTCATGGCAAACGTGAAGAACCCGAACAGGCCGCCGAGGGCCAGGACGGCGACGATGCGACCATCAAGCGACCGATTCTCCTGATTCTGCAACTTCAGACAGTACCCTGCTGTGGCTAAGCATATCACGCAGTATATACAGCAGTAGAATGTGAACTGCACAAAGAAATTAAAAGCTGATCGGAGTCAGAATCGATGCGGTTAACGTTCCGGAGGCTTTTGCAGTGTCTCTCACTTGTCTCGGAAATAATGCCGCCAACCCAGGGGCAGAGATGATCCATCTTGCGAACGCACCGCTCTAGCTCGCTCGAATGGTGGGCGCGATCCGGCTTCCAAGCCCTGCAGTCGGAGCACCACTTGGGGCGACCGTCGAGCTCGCAGACGAAGACATCTTTGCTATAGAATGCCTCGAGGCCCGGACTGTCTGGGTTTTGGTCCGGAGGAATCCACGGCTGCGCCTCGATATCCCTGCCTCGCCCCCGTTTCCTTCGTTCTCTGCGCTCCTTTTCGAGAGCTTCTCGCTCGGCAGAGAGCGGTACGAAGCCGGGCTTGAGTTGAATGGTGATGAAGGTTCGAAGGTACGTTGCGATCGTGAGGACGAGGAACAGAAGATGCAGTACGAGAAGCGCTATCGCGGTGCCTCTTTCATTCCTCTGGTTGAGAAGGTAATCGACTATTCGACGGCGCTGTCGTTAGCTTCGGTAGGAATGCCATCAGACACGGCAGATCGGTCCTTACTGCAGAGATGCGGGACGACGACATATGTCGCAAAGCCGAGGGCGCCGGCGATAAAGATGGGAATTATGCGCACAGCCCACCGGGTGCCAGCACGATTACTGGAGCTTCCGGTTGACATCGCGACATTGCGGACTAATTGCCGGCGACCAAAGCTGAAGGGTTCTCGCCGAGGAAAACGGTATTGTATTGTCGTTGACGATGGGGTTGCGGATGGGGCACCATCGGGGAGAACCGAATCGGTGGGCCGCAGCAGCAGCACAGTGAGCGTTTTCTATCACACTGTGCAGAGGAGGCATCCATTACAGGAAGATAAGCCGTGCGAAGAGAAAATATTGCGAAAGATCCATCGGGATAAAAAGTATCAAACTCCTCATTTCTAACTCTGCCCTTATCTTTGCACTCCAGCGACAGTGGCTGAACGCAAAACTCCATGGAGGCTTTTACTATGTACCAGTCTTTTGCCCTATCCAATGACGGCCCACAATTGGCGATGGACAACGCCCACCCTAGACCAGCTAGTCAAATCGAGAAATCAAGCCGTTGCTCAGATCAATCAAGAATAATGTACTTTGTCATCTTACATCTAAGGTGGTGGTGGACTGGATGGATTCTTACGCGTCTGTGTGTGTGCATGCGAAAATCAAGTATCGCCAAAGACAAGCACTCCCTTGCCTCTCCGGAAACCCTGGAGTCCCTGCTGTACTGCATTCTTTAGAGCCGTCTCCTCCGTCTCCCAATCCCACTTGACTTCCTCGATGGGAACATCTCGGAATTTGCCCTCACGAGTGATGTTGAGAATGTCCTCAACCATGTGCCTTCGCCCCCGAGGATCTTGCTCGTTCCATCGGCTCAACCAGAAACCGACAAAGCGAATGTCCTTGAAGATCAGAAGGCCGACCGGGAGGGACACCGGCTGCTTCGCCATTCCGCCATATGTAATCATGGTCGCACCATCGCCGAGGGACCGAGCGATTGAGGTCGCAGACTTCCCTCCGACGCAGTTCAGACCGAGGCCAATCTGCTCGCGGCCTTGGCGGGTGATCTCCGCTAGCTGATCTCTCCATGTTCTGGAGAGGAACTGAGACTCAGTCACCACAACGTCTGCGCCAAGGTCGAGAAGCTCCTGCCTGAGAGCGTCTGTGGCTTCCGGCGTATCACGGTCCCGAATAACGTTGATGCTCCGCAATCCCCAAAGCTTTCCGAACTGGATGGCCGATCGTCCGACGCCAGAGTTTGCTCCGTTTTGAATGAACCACTCTCCGCTCCCTACTTCGAGCGGCCTCATGCCGAGGCCAGCCTTGACACCCGCGTTTGGTCCATACGATCGCAGGATCCGGTATGCCGTGCAGGGGTTTACGGACACGGTGGCCACTTGAGTGGCCGTCAAGCCCTCTTTGTTGACCTTGATGAATTTGCTCGCCTCATCGACCGCGTGCGTTCTCCATGTTCCAAACTGACCGATGGCAGGGATGACCCAATCACCCTTCTTCAGCTCGGACGACGGATCCCCGGAGGAAACAACCTCAAAGACGCCCTCGTTTCCGGGGACGACTGATGGCTCGGCAGTACCAATCAAGGATGTAAAGGGCGGTTTGGAGCCATAGGTGCCTTGGATCGTGTTGATATCTGCGGGATTGATCGGGGCGGCAAGAGATCGGACGAGGACGGACGAGGATGGAATCGATGGTGAGATGGAGTGGCTATGAAGTCTGAGAGATGTCAGCAAGATTTGCGTGTTCGGTTCGCCCGCGGGATTAACCAACTTCAAGACATCCGAAGGCTCGCCATTCTTGGAGAAGACCAGAGCCTTTGCCTGCGTATAGCCGTAAGGTCCGGACTTGCGCCGCACGGCAAACTTGGGCAGCTGACTTGAGTGATGGCTTTGAGCCCGTGCTGACGGTCGTGCAAGACCTGAAGCCAACTGCCGGAGACGTAGACACTGAGAGGTTGCCATGGCGAGAAAAATGAACGCCTGCGTAGAGCCAAAGCTGTCTGAGGATAAAGCTGAGGTCTTTGGCTAAGCTCGGCTCGAATGACGTGAGTGGGCTTCGTGAATCGGCGAATCAAATCCCGCCCACCGAGATATGGCCCTGGAGCTTGCCCTGGAGCTTATGCGCCCAATTAGGCTCTTGCCGCTTACCCCACAACCGCCCGTCGCCCACTCCACTTGCCGTTCTCCTGCTACATCTCGCTTCTCTCTTGAACGGACGACCCGACATGATGCATGTTTCTTTATGTGCCCGAGGCGTTCGATCCAGGAATGGATTACTGGAGGCACTAGCTCCTAATCAGAGTAAGAGCATTGGGTCTCGAGACCGCCAGCAGCATGCTAAACAGACTCTTGCACAGGTGAGAAGCCTGGAAAAGATATCTGTGATATCACAAAGTTGGGGACAACCGTGAAAGCCAAGTTCTGCTGGAATCAGTTCGCCATATGCATTTAGTGAGGAAATTGACGAGAAGGCAGTGACTCCGACGGCTTACGAAAGGCCAGGAATAGAACCCGTGCCCAAGATAGGCGCTCGCTTTTGGTCAGCCATGTGATTCACCAATAGAGGTCACCATATGCTTCGACAGGTGTGGTTAAATAGCCAGGTTGACTGGGTCAGACACCTAGAAGAAAAGGCCTGGCTTTAAGCCACAGGGAGAGAAACCCGGTACAGGCCTCGAAGACCGAGAGGCGTTCGCGGGTCTAATCCATTAAGGATGGAACGGTTCAATTCATCTCACACCAGCGCCAACTCAGTCGAGTTCCCAACCCTGGGGCTCCCAAGGCGTTAACTTGAGACCTCTAGGATTCTCCCATGACCCGTTCATCCTCTGGCGACCAGATGCCTGCTCTGTATCTTACCTTGTTCTTACCCCTATCATCGCAAGCGCCACGAGTTCGCCACGACTAAGATCCTTAGATCGAGACCGGGGAGGGGGGGAAATCCTCCATCTGTAAAGGGTGGCTGGAGGCGTCGAACAATGTGCAGTATTCCTGCGAGAATGACAGGCGCCCCATCCCTGATCGTGGGGGCCAAACCAGCCTCTCGGTTATAGCCGCGGGTGGCTGCTGCGACCCAGCAGCAGCCATCATGTAAAAAGGGCCGGGACCTGGTATTTTGAGACACATGTCGTCAGAAGATAACTGACGGCTTCAACTTTCACTCCTCAACACAAGCCTCGGCGATGCCAGAGCAGGACGCTTGTCGCCCCAGAACGAGGCGCCACAGACTGCTACCACTGACGCCACCGGCATACCGTCCGTACTGGTCACCGGGGCTAATATGTCAATACCAAAGGGGTAACCGCATCCCAAAGGGGCGTGGCAACAAAGACACAGCCTTGTCCTGCACCCCGATCGCGACAGAATAGGCTTGTTGCCGGGAGCCTCGGAACACAGCTGACCTGTGTGCTTTGTGGTATTCCTGGACACGGTCGAATCCCCGTTCAACAGTTGTCCAAGTCTCCCTCAGTGGTTTAGCCCTGATCGACGTTGCTTTTTCCATCGGCCGAGAGCAGACTCCAGGATGTGGAAGCCCCCCGGCGTTCTCGAATTCGATAGACATGGTCCCACCCTGGAAGACTAACTTTCCACTTTGCGATTGTGGAGGCAATGCAGGCAACGGAGACAACGGCGGAAGGCGAAGAATAAGAGGAGGACAAATCAGCCCTGGACATGGTGCGACGAATGCGCTAAACGCTCGATGCTAGTGTCTAGACGATGACTCGAACATGGGAACACAACGATTTTTGCAGAGGTCCACCCCCGAAGCCTGCTGAAAGACTGCAGTTTGACGGAGAGATCATGCAAGGGAGAGAAGGTCAGTTCGAGATATAGATTTCTGACGCACCATGTTTATTCAAAGAGTTGGATCCAAAAGGAGAAACTGGGTTCTGCGCTAGAACCACGCTTACCGAAATTTGACAAATGAGAGCCACCCCTCGTGCTCGGGAGGTGCCGCTAACCCACCAGGTCCCAGGCACTGGCCACTATAGGACTAGCTCCGATCTTTCCACCAATGACAACTCGACTTGGCACGGGCCCACTGAGCAAACGACCCCTTTAGTGACGCTTCCTAGCGACCTGACGGCTCACCGCGCTAACCAGCGAAGGATCCCAAGACTCTCTCTCTCTCTCCAACACCAACAAACCTCGCCCACGCCCCCAGGCTCTTGGAATTCATCGCTCGTCCCACTGGTGATTGCTTCCAGAAATCTCCCGTCTGGCAGCCCTCATCCGCTCGCTTGATCTTTTTTTCTGATCGTTCTGCGCCCTTGAATTGTCCTGCTCGCACCTCAATTAGGTGTACGACCAGGATCATTATTCACACTCGAAAAGCACGCCACACTCACCACCACTACACCCTTGCAAACAACCAAGCAAAGCCGCTAGTGCTCCAATTTTCTACCCTGAACCTGAACGGCGAACCTGTTCTCATTTCCCACATCATCTCTCTCCCGTCTGCGTGTCTGCGGGGAGTAGGAACTTGGCCTCGCCATCATAGACGACTTGTTGATTCTTTTGACATCAGCGTCGACCCTCGAGCTTCTACGCGCAGCTACTCCTCCCCAGAAGTGGCCATCTATTACGTCCTCCCGTTCTCGCTACCGCCTTCCCCTGAATCCCTTACCGTGGCTGCATCGTTTTTGCTTTGCCTGATCTCGCGCGCTCGTACCTTCCTGCGATCTTCGCGACACAATGCCGTCTCTATTCAGCAAGAGCGGAGGCAACTCGCGCTTCGAACTCCCAGCCCTCAATCTCGACTTCGGCAGCATCACCGATGGCACGAACATCCCGCCGCCGCCGGACTCGCCGGTTCATAAGAAGGTTCCCACGCCACCTCAAACACCACCGGTTGGCGGCGACGTGAGCAAGGAGAGTCAAGACAGCCTCAAGAGCGCTGAGCCGAGCAATGGAAACATGCTCTCCCCCATAAATGGTAACCTTGCCGGAACTAAGCGTTTGGCGGAGGATGAACCCCCTTTGAGCCCAGCCGTATCCAGTCGGCAAGGCAGCATCCGCCGCCTTTTCAGTAGGACCATGTTGAATAACAGTTACGCAGAGGGTCAGCAGTCTTCGAACGGAAACATCACTCCTGGTAACGTCAGTCGGCCGGAGAGCCGAAGCGGTTTCAGCTTCATGGACGAGCGCAAGTCGAAACGAGGTAGTGGCTGGTTTAGACGATTACGGAGCAACGACTCCGCCAAGCGCTCTAGCATGATATACGAGGAGCCGCCAGCATCGCCAGCATCGCCGGTGTCGCAGTCGGTGTCCACGGCGTCCGAGACACCAAAGAAGCCCTCTGGCCCTCCAGCTCCGATGATCCCGGAGTTGACCGAAATTCACAAAGACGAGGGCAGCTTGGGAACCGATCTCTTCAAGAATATCAAGTAAACACGTTGCATAATACGAAAATTTGCAACAACACGGCTTCCACTGCTAAACACCATCCGAACCGATATCATGTACCCGAAATTAGCTGATTACATTTGCTGTTTCAATCCTTTCACCGTCTTCAAAGAGCGCGAAAGAAAGCAGAGGCAGCTCCCACACTGGTGGACTGTCGATGATGGTTTCGAACCGACCGATGCTTTTAAGCACCCTCTCACCTGCTGATTTTCGTGTTATTCCGAGCTTTATGTTAAGTTGCGCCTGTGTTTTTGGGGATGTCAGATATAGCGTCGTGGTGGCGGCGAGTCGTCAGAGAAGAGTAGAGGGGGGAGAGTCACTCATCGAGATACCCAGCTTGTTCGCGAGCTCAACCATCCGGAATGCAACCTATCGAGTTTTGTCACGTTATTTGCTCTCTGCAACGGCTGCTTTGCCACCTGAGGGCGAGCTCTGGCACGCAACGCATGTGTTATTTTTTACCATTTCAGCATCTTGTTACTACTACGATCCTCCTTCGAGGGAGAAGGCAAAAAAGGCTTTAGCTGTTTGAGCGCGATTTTGATACATTTTTGATGCTTGCTCTTGGCGGCTAATTTCTTACCTCCCTATATATTTTCCTACGAAAGACCTGGCGGGGTGGCTGATGAGTTGGAAGGAGTCGAAGACTGGGAGACTTATCATTAGTCCAAGCTAAAGAGGCCGAACGTCTGTTGACTATAAAATTAGAACAAGATTTGGCCCGTTTTCCCAGAGCCTTTTTGGTCGTTGAACTCTTTTCGCTTACTGCTCTCGTGTTGCAAGTATTGTGAAGAACCAATTTCTTTTCATGTTTCATATTAAGCATGCAATTTCAGGGCAAGCGATGCTACCAATGGAGTTGTCCTAGTAGACTCTCCTTGAGGCATTATAGATATCCTCAATCTACTCTCTCACTTACTCAGTCCCTTTGTCCTCACTTGTTCATATAGCACAGTTAGCGCAGCCGTGTATCCTGCTGCACGCCCAACTCTGGTTACTCCGTTCGCCTTCTTCTTGATAGCAATAATCACCCTCTTTTACCACAATGAAACAATACCCATCTATCACGCATTACGCATCACGCATTACGCATTACGCATCAATGCGTGGTTTGCGGTAGTGGTGGTGCTTGCGACGCCCAGTGGTTGTCCATCTCAGTGGTTGTCCATCTCAGTGGTTGTCCATCTCAGTGGTTGTCCATCTCAGTGGCTAAAGATGGAAAAAAGATGCTGCAAAAGCTCTGAAAATGCCAGTTTATCCTTGCCCTTTCTATCAGCATGTCGTATGCTCAGAGCGATTGCTCTTGGGCTTATCCTTTTCCCGTGTTGTGATGCTGTGAGCCGCAGAGTTCAGCTCGAATATATGGGACACCTATATGAAAAGGCAGGCTCACAGTCTCGCAACAATTCTACTGCAGGTTTACTTATCCAAGTCGTTTATGGTAAGAGAAAAATTGGCGGGCCATCTCAGTTAGAGTCTGAGGCACGAAGTTCCAATGGAGCGAAAACTTCAAAGCATCGGCGTGGATTGTAAAAGGAATGTCGGTCTCCTCCGGAAGAGAATCGGTGGTGGGATCTTGAACTGCTTTCGTAGAACAAGAGAAGAGAGGAGGGGGGGATCGGGGAGTGTCGAGGAGAGAGGGATAGGAAAAGAGAGGAGAGGATTAAGAAAAGAGAGGAGAGAGGAGAGGATTGAGAAAAGAGAGGAGAGAGGAGAAGATTAAGAAAAGAGAAGAGAGGATTAAGAAAAGAGAGGAGAGGATTAAGAAAAGAGAGGAGAGGATAAAGAAAAGAGAGAAATAAAGTAACTCTTCCCGACAGCAATAAGACCTTAGTATCATGGGCGGAACCAACGAAGCGTACCGGTCTTGAAGCGGATTCACCGCATCACGAGCAGGGCTGCAAGAGACAAACGTCATAGACTCTTTTCGTTCCCTGTCAATTCATATAGCTCTCTCTCTGCCCTCATCACCCCTCAGATTTCCATGCACGCTGCCTCGCTCCAGCTGGACTTGAAGAAATTTTGTTCACAACCAACCGTCCAGCAAACTCGTGATGCGTGGCACGCAGTCGTGATAGATGGGTCTTGTTGTATATTATGTCAAAAAGGATGATGATGATTATTATCTATTAGACTGCGAGGGGGCCTTATGTGCCCTCGCAGGGCCAGTCACACGACACACTCAGGGCCACAGAGACCATCATCAGGGTCCCCCGTGATAGCTTCACGTATCAACTCGGCACGAGCAACCAGCCTTGCAAGCCAGAGTCACTTATCTGGAACGTTCCTGAGCAGCCCGGGTCCCCAAAGCTTTTATTATTGCATACAGTTTAACAAAAACACTTGACCTATAGGGTTTTAATCTTAACGATAAGTCGTGGAGATGGGTAGGTAGGCCATGAATTGAGAAGAGTTAGTAGGTGCGAAATCCAAATCTCCTTTCTCTCCATCCTCTTACATCTATTGCGTATAAAAAACTCTGTGTGTGTGTGTGTGTGTGTGTGTGTGTATCTTCGGTAGTCTTTTCTGCTTTGCATTATCCCTAAGGGTTCACCTATGTACAGGGTTGCGAGTTGACCCGGAAGCAATGCTAAGTCTCGTGGTGTTCAATGCCAAGTCTATAAAGAAGCACACCCGTGATGGTCTTGGGGCATGTAAGCGGCTCCGATGCCTTTTTCCAATCTATAGATCAGTCGTTAAATCGAAAATTATGGCTCCCAGCTTGATGGAGAATACGTGTACATCCAATCGTCTTTGGTGCTTGATTGTATACATGCAAGCATATCGCGGGCTTCGCTAGCTATGAGTTCGAGGGGCGCTGCTTCTTGTGGTTTGAGGGGTCCTCGCCACCTTAACCAAATCTCACCAATATTACTACATCATATCATATGAGCCTGTGGAGTTGTCGTGTATGGCCTAGGATACACGGTAGTGGTTTCGAAGAGGAAGTATGATGATGGGATGTACGATGGAAGGACGGGAGACGGATTTCTTCATCGCCCAGTCTCGATTCCTCAGCTGGAGAGCAACAAGCTTCTAGAGATGAATAACAAATTGGTTCCAATGACCCTCGTTTCGACATGGCTCAAGATGTCACGACGCTTGGTTCCGTTCTTCTCTAGGCTGAGCCACTACAACAAGTCGAACAACCACTAGTGACCAGTCCCATCAACTTGCAACCAGCATGTTTATAGCTGTGGATACGGGACTTGGGATCTCAGCGCCCATTAAGATTTCATGACAGAAACCGCTACAATGGACTCTGTGATAGTAGTGTTAACTGGTGTGCCACAATGAGCACCTACCCTATACCATTGGATACCGGGCATGTTTGGTTTCAAGTAGTCCTAGGTGCAGTTTTACGACTGGAGAGAAGAGAAACACAATCTTGCGACGGACAAGGGAGCATGGATTCTTTTGAAGCATGTGGATGCGTCCATACACTCTGGACCTCGTATGGCACCATGGTATCCGAGTTCTCTGTTTGGTCTCGCCAACTTGGGAACTGAGGCAGTCATTCTCCAGACTGGGACTCGAAAAGGGAGGTGATCATGATCCACAAGGCACGTCCCATTTAAGAATTCTCTTTATTTGTTCTTTCTCTCCTTGTGACCAAGTCCCCTCCGGGTGGTGGGGGAGATGGAAGATTGGTATAAGAAGTATCTGGGACTACCACCAAGACCCTCGCCTCCATCATCTGAACGGGCACACCTTGTAAATCTCGTACCGAAAGTGGAGTGCTCATGTACTGGGAGCCATGTTCGTGACAAAACCACCACGATGTGCGTCGTTCGAGGAGGTTGAAGGATTCGTCGGCGGGTTGAGGACGCGTATGGAACTTCAGACACCGACTTAGCCACTTGGAGACTAAGTCACAGGCAGAGTCTAAGGGCCCTGGGAGATGATACTTTGGCAAGTGACGATCGATAAGTATCCCTTCTCGGCGAGGAAAATCGGTTCGTCAAGGGCGAGGCGATATTGTTTGTCAAGGTCCAAGCCATGCAGACTACTGCTCACCACTTGGACGATGCAGGTTCCCCAAACAAAACATGAGCGAGAACTCCCCACCTGTCCCTCGAGGTTTCGTCTTTGAAACAAAACACTCAGCCTGAGTGATGTGTCAAGGATGGAAGAATGCTGCAGCGGAGCAACTGAAGTAGAAGCAACATGGTAACGAGATTTTGATAGGGCTCAAGTTGTTAAGTCGGGAGATCAAGGAACACGTCGGCGTCTTCTAGCCCAGACTCCAAAGGAGACGATTCCCCTGGCAGAAGGAGATGCTGCAGCGGTGGCGGTGACGGGGGGGTTGGACACTCGGCGTCGCGGGTGGGAAACAATACAAGCATGGAATACAGCTCAACAAGCAAGCACACACAAGGCAAGGCACCCAAGGACGTAAGCATGTGTATCCGGTGCTTGAAGCTTGGCCAACAACTTCTTCATTCATCCAACGCAATCCCGCCCAGCCGCAACTGAGTCAGCCGAAGCTATTCTCGTCGACAACGCAGAACGGCCAACACACCCTGCCTGAACGAGCATCGCAGAAACCCACCATGTTCAGCTCTCAGCAGCCACCAAGCCATCGCTCTTCAGCGCCCTTAGGAAATGGCCTCTGGAGTGTATCGATCCGTCCTTTGAGCAACACAGCCCGCATCAATAATCGTTAGTCCCGTCCGAGAATTCGGGGCCTGGCTGCGTTAGTGGAACAGAATGCGAGAACTAACCCCACCTGGGCGCCAATGTTTTTCGCCTTTTGCGAGAAGGTTTATGAAACAGCATTCCAGTTTGATGGCATCTGGTAGCAGATCCGGCGGCGGGATGTGATAACGGGCGCGAGCGAAGTCTCGAGCTTAGTGGCACTGAAGGCAATTCCGCAAAGAGCTTCTCTGGACTGATGAAACAGGATGAATTCGTTCTAGACTCTCCTTATCGCGACCTAGACTTACCGTAGTGGTAGACCGCTAATTCATGAAGATATCGCTATTGGCCGGCAAGGTGTAATGTCAATGGCCACCAGCTGCTCGTCCTCACAGACCTTCCCAGCATCCAGAATTATTCTCTTGGCGAGGAGTGACGTTTGTCTCTGCGATCCTGGCTGGCAGCCCTTCAACACACACACACACACACACCGCTGCCCGGCCGGGGTAATCTCCCGTTCCCCTTGCCGAGGCCCCCTTTCCCAAAAAGCAACGAGCCCAGCCTAACCGAGCTGAGCAACCACTCAGCTTCTGGCAGCACCTCTGGGGGCGGCGCTGGGGTACGCCCTCATCGACGGGCGCGCACACGCAGAACGCCGGTAAATGCCATGCCATGCCTACCACTGTGCCTCTAAGGCTCCAGGGAAGCATCCCCGGCATTTGGGAAGCGGATGGCCGGGCTTGGAGGTTGCTGCTCTGGGCCTTAGTGGCACGCGGATATCAATTTTTGTTCGGGGATTAAGCGTCCGGGATGCACTCATCTGGGTACGGTGAGATGCCGGTATCGCATCGACCGCGCGTATGGCTTTGTGAGACAATTGGTCGATTGAAGTGTGTCGAGGCAGGATTTTTTATTTATTTTTATTTTTATTTTTTTGGCGAGATTCGTCAGGCAAGGCAGCATGCCACACACACACAGATCATGCTTCCGACGGTATATTCGTTCCCAGGGATCAAGACCGCAGAGGAAAAAGCAACCCTACAACTAAGGCAGGGGGTTCGAATCTCGAGGAGCCAATCGGGGCAATATACGCCCTCGCAATCCCTGGGCTTCGTTCTCCTATCAGGCCAGACATCGGGGTATGACAGAGGATGTGACACGTATTTGTGTGCTCACGCATTTTATTTTTACCTCTGTTCTCCCCCAATCGAAGGAAAGCTCTCCCATATCCTGCAACGGGTGTTTCTATATCGTCGTTCATCGGGGGGGGGGGGGGAGGGGTGG